>JAUYWV010108552.1:0-12747 GCA_032274565.1 Nematoplana nigrocapitula
ATTTAGGACTTTTTCTTTTGAAATGTGGTCTATTCAGGATACTCTGATCATTTTTCACAAAATATATATTTCAATGGCTTCAAGTTGACTTTCCATCTGTGATGATATCGTCCAACATTCACTACCACAAGTTAGAATGTAGTATACATAACAGCGTAAAATTGTTTTTCATGTTCCAATCGTCATCTCTCAAAACTCTCTCTAACTTCTGAAATGATTGCTTTGACATGCTGATCCTTCACTTGATTTCCGAGTCGCATTGTCATCTTCAGTGATCAAGCTTCATAGGTAGTTAAATAAAGGATTTCACTTCTTTAATGTTAACTTAGTCAATTTAAAGCTGACACTTCTGATCCTTTTGTTTGTTTATATCCACACTTGGCCGCAGCCATGTCATGCTTTCATATTTTCAAAGTTCGTACGTACGACGTGGCAGTTTGTTCTTACGCACAAAATGGTGAAACAGACGGATGATCGTACTAATGTGCTTACCAAAGAATGTTCGTACGAACGAGTGGTGAAACATGCCTCAGGTTCCCCAACCTTGATAGTGATCCTATATTACTTGTAGCCTATCAATGGGATCTATAGAATCAAACATCAAATAATCTAAAAGAATTAATAAAAAGGAGAGCTTATAAAGATAAATCTAATTGTTAATAATTCCAAAATATTTGCCTCATTGACCATAAAACCAGATTAATGTTGCTAGCGTTTAAAAAGTATTTTTAGGTTGTGTATTTTGCGTTTTCGTGTGTATAGATAATATTATGTACGACATGTCTCCCGTGCTATATACTTTATTTTATTTTCTTTAAGAGTTGTTTTGAACTTAAACTACCGTAATCTGTTTGGGATGTGCGTTATTATTTACTCTTTAAATGTGTTGTAATATATATAATCTGATCTTGTGACCAGCTAGGATCTGCCTTCAGGCAGTATCTGACCAACCATGCATTTGTAATTTGTTTTACAACAAATAAAAAATCATTATTATTTTAAAGTATACAAGACCTCTAAATTGTGACTTGTTAAACTACTGCGTATCTTTCTACCTAAGCGTTTTTAATTTATGTTAAAATTATGCCTTTTTAATTGATATTAATTTTTTGGCTTTGTTTAATCGTATCTAGCATAGATAATAGATATATGTATGTCTTTGTGTTTTGGTTCTGTCGGATGATGAAGGAAATATCTCGAAACAACGCGATAAATTCTGCCTAGATTTATTCTAGCTCTACTTTTATTGTTAATTTTGTAAGCAGTCTGATTTATTGTTGTGTATTGAGTTAACAGATAGCGCAACTAAGAAAACACAATAGGCATGTTGTTATAATTCATTTTAGTAACTCTTTCTGAATAACATGACTCAGGAATTCGAGCTGCCTTTTTCTTATCAATTTGATCAACTTTCTTTCTTATTCTACTCTATTTAGGACTTTTTCTTTTGAAATGTGGTCTATTCAGGATACTCTGATCATTCTTCACAAAATATATATTTCAATGGCTTCAAGAGTTTGTCGGAATAATCTTACAGATTTAAGTGGTTGTTCTTGGCGGTCATCATCGTATCCGATTTTTGCGATTAGATTACGCACGGTATTTGTTTGAAGATGCGCGCGGTGTCTTTTGAAAGAGAAAACTGTACAAGATCACCTTTCACCACTCATCGCTAGATCGGCCGGATGGATAATTCATTTAATTAAATAAAGAAACGTTATTTTATATTCCTCCCCCTCTCTCTCTGTTTCCAGCAACCATGACACCCAGTATGTCAATATACTTAACTCAATGTGGCTTATATCCATTACATTCCTCTCAATCGGTTATGGTGATATTGTGCCTCATACCTATTGCGGTCGAACGATTGCTATAGCAACTGGCGTCATGGTGAGTTCATTCGAATGATTTATGAAACAAAATAATTTCCAATATGCAGAATATAGAGTGCAGCGATGTTTCTAAGGAATAACTGATTATTTCTAGAAATTAAAATTGGTAGCTAACATGTAGCTCTCAAAAACTTCCTAAAAATATTATATAACTTCACGCAGGGTAGCCTAATAAGAAAGGAAAATAAATGTATAATATATTGGTCACTAGGAGATACAACATACTGTACTAGAATATGTCGGAAGAAAACATTGTAATGTCCAGTTTGTATAGGGTAGGGCAATCATTAGACGTAAAATAACCGGTACTAATCCTGTCAAAAAACCTCAAGTTTGTGACATCTGTGATTGATTTGTATCCTAAATATTCAACTAATCATCGACATTATGATCCTTTTTATTGTATTGTATTTTCTTAAGGGAAAATGCAGATCAATGAAATATTCATTGTTATTAAAAAATAATGCCTTTACAGAAATGAGACTCGTTATTTCTAGAAGTTTGGTTTCTAATAACAATTTCTTACTCATAAATTAAACAAAACCTACCAGTAGTAGCTCAGGGTAGATGTTTGGCAAACATGGAGTCAAGAGTAATTCGATTTTTCAGACTGAACACTTCAAACTTATTAGATCTGTCATCCAAAGTAATGCCTGCCTTTGTCGCAATGCAAAAAGCTGTTTGGAGAGAAATATGCCACATTTAATTATGCGAAACTTTGGACAAATCGCACCAAGGTTATGAAACTTGCAAAGGGCTTTATTTTTATATGAATCGCCACCTAAAATGGAAATACCTATAGGTAATAATCTGTTTGTAGGTGTCCCAGTCCTGCGATATGAGATGTGCAAGTACCTTCAGAGAAGTTGTATCTTCATCAAGATAGATAATTTCCATTTATAAAGTTTTAAAATTTTCTCAGTTTGAAAGTGTACGGCCAACAGAATAACATTATTTACTTTGAATTGTGTTCAGCCAATGTTTTATATATTTTTATTATTATTATTCATAGAAAAAAATTAAATACGTTCACAAAATTACATATTTTTAATAAACCCGTTTCTGTTTAAAATTAAAATATTCTACCAGACATTATATTTCTTAATGCGAGGGAAGGAATACAGTTTTTTCATATGCCTTCAATCTGTCTAAAATTAGGCACTTTGGGGTGTATTTTTGGATGCGCTCTTCATTCGGTGCATTTTGTAGAGAACCATGTCGTAAAGGAGAACTACATCTGCATTATAAAAACTATACAAATCGTTACCAATCTCTCGTGCTGGACTTGGGGTTTGTTTGACAACATTTGGCAAATATTTGCTCTACTCCTTCGTATATAGCACATTGATTTCACCCCCTCACACACAATATTTCTTTATATGTTTGATCTTCCATAAGTACTTTTCATCTCTCTACTATTAATGCGGAACGCACATATGCCACATTTTTTGATGTCATCAAAGGAATAAATTTTTTGACGAAAAAGAACAAACTTTTGCCAACTTAGAACAGTTAGTGTACCTGGAAAACCCGTACATTTTACTCATTATTTCGCGATTACTGAATATTTTCTATGCTTACTTGTTTCGGCCCCATATGCGATTATTATATTGTCGGATACTTAAGTATGAAATGAAGTACAACATTTTTAAGTAGATTTATAAAACTAATTATGTGTTACAAATCAACTCATAATCAGTAAGACACAATTTTCAAAAAGCACCCAAGAGTAAAGATAAAACAATATTGCTGTTAGCGATCGTAGACTTTTGTGTAAGTCGTTTAGCTTAAACACCTACAGATGAAATACGATCAACTACTACTAGATAACCGTGTAAATAGAAGTAAAACATTTCAGGCACTTCTGGGACAGGAAAAAAGAATATATCCTGAGGATTATGAACCGAAATTTAAACTGCCATAACATAAATAGTGAGATAATATATAGAAAGATTATAAACTAATACTAATTCTCAATTGATATCAAAAGACGCTTTAAAAGCTACAGTGCATTCTAGACAAAGTAGTGGAAGAGAGTATGAAAAAGGACCTTATACTAGCAATTGCAAAAAGACATATGTATGGTGATAAGCAAGCTAAAGGATCAGAAGTGTCAGATCTAAATTGATGAAGACAACATTAAACAAATGATGGCAAGTGTGACGGAAATCAAGAGAAGGATCAGCATGTCAAAGCAGTCATTTTATCATTTCAGAAGTTAGAGAGTATTGAGAGATAGGAAGATGGCGATTGGAACAAGAAAAATAATTCTACGCTGTTATGTCTATTCTATTCTAACTTATGGAAGTTAATGTTGGACGATGTCATCACATATGGAGAGCCGGCTTGAAGCCATTGCAATGTGTCTTTTGTGAAGAATGATCAGAGTGTCCTGGATAGACCACATTTCAAATAAAAAAGACCTAAATAGAGTAGAATAAGACAGAAATTTGATCAAATTGAAAAGAAAAAGGCAGCTCGAATTCTTGGGTCATGTCATGATGAAAGAGGGACTTGAAGAAATTATAACAACAGGCTTGACTGATGGACAAAGAGGAGGAGGACGACCTCGTCTAACATACATGGAAAGTATTAGAAAATAGATGGATTCGCAGGAACCAGAGGAACGAACAAAAGGAAAGCTTGACTGTACGAAATGTGGTGAAAGCCTGCAAGGATATACTGTGTAGAGATTTGTGGAAATCCATGGTCACCTACATCTTAGAGGGACATGGTACATAGACAGACATGGATGGCATTCAGAATACAAGAAATAACTTTTAATCAACAAGAATGTTTGCAGAATTTGTTTGAGATTTTGTATAAAGCTTGATTAGACCACCCAATCAAGACGAAACAATTATTTGAAAAAATTGTCTACTGGTCCTCTGAGCGTGGCCAACATGGCAGGAGACATTTATGTAAATGGAAACAGGACGAGTGGAAATTTGACTATCGATCGCACACTACTTTTTACTGTTCAGCGGGCAGGAAAATTCTGAATAGTATCTTACTGTGTGCACGCGTTGTAGTCATTTTTGTCGACTGCAGAACTATGCGACGGCATCGTTCTCGTTGATACACTGTATATTGATCCAGAATTGGGAAATTATTCATTGAACCTTTTATGTTTCGTTTGATTGCCGTTCGCGAAGTGAATTAACTTATCGTCAGCAGGATCAATAGATCAATATTTGAATGCCCTATGCGGCGCATGTGTGTTAAAATCGATATTATAGTAAACAATTTCAAGACTTTGAAAAAAGTATGCAGTATGCAGAATAAATACAAAAAGATCTCCGTTCCGAAATTTGGCAACAATACCCTGTCATAAATTTCTCTTCTCGGATTTCCTTTTAGCTTCTCAAATATAGTGTCTGTCCTACTCCAATCGTTTACATCTCTTTAATGGTTTAAATTTAGAAGTTTACCAGTACAAAGAAAAAACACATACTGTATAATCGGCGTAGTGAAGGCGGCGGATCGAACAGTCTTCAGTAAACACCACAAGAACAAAGTTCGTGAACGGGCATTCTGCGAAAGCAGAAGACACATCCACTTACAATAGGATGCAGTTGAACTACGTCATACTGTGAAGAGTTAAATAAGTTGAAAAGGCGTGGGAATGGTGTTCCCCGAATGAATTGCACATTGCCATGACGCACTACAGTCTGATTGTCTGCTATAAATAGAACTATGATATACTGCAGTCTGATTGGCTCCTATAAATAGAATGACGTAAACGGGAATCTCAATATATTTGTAAATTTCTTGAATACGAAACATTACTTACTACAAATAGCTAATCTTCCTCTTCATGTATACTGTAGACAAAAAATAAACAGTTAAAAAAGAAAAACAATTATATTTTTAATTAAGTAACGTAATCATGAACACAAACGAAAAATGACCGGATGAATGGTCTAAATTTATTTTAATTGACTTCCAAATAAATGATTATGGATGCAACGACATCTGGAAAAATAACTTTCAATATTTCAAGCAGGCTTCAGTAGGGGAAATGGTACAAGCTATATGTTTTACCAACATCCGCTAGATAATGGAAAATTCATCGAGTTTAAATAAATACGAGGTAAACTAGATTCAAGCCATTAGTTACAATGTGTAGTGTTTAAATATACAGTACAACTAAGCAAAACATTGCAAAATAATTTAATTAATTTGGCAAGTTGTGTTAGTATAAAAATACGTCAAATAAATTGAATGATACACTCTTTTAGGGAGTATAAACAATACATACAAAACTATATATACAGAGTACTGTAATTTATTACTTGTTTAAATTAGCACACTTGTAGATTTTAAAATTAAGGTACATTGTGGAAGCTTTCAACTCCACCTAGAGTCATAATCAGATATACAGAATAATTAAAAAGCAGTTTATATACTGGACTAGTACCCAAAAAATCAATCAGATTAGTTCACTGAATTACACTACCGGACATGAATCGATCTGAGCAAGCGATGAGATAATGTTCGAATTCAGATTAAAAAACGGTATCCAAATTAGGTAATAATTGGAGGATATATGAGCTGTCATATTAAGCAACATAAAAGAGGCGTCAAAAATCATGGACTTTCTTTCTAGCTGTATTATTTCGGATTGTAATGGTTTTAAAATTCGTCGTGTTGTTGAAGCCGCTTTCATTAAACAGTTATCCGATCAAGTTATTAATTTGAATTTGAGTAAATAAACTACGGTTTTAATTCTTCTGTATACATACGTATGACAATTTTTCATTGCAAGTAGGTTCTCCTCTTTTTATTTTGTATTATTATTAAATGTCTATACCCTATCTATGACACCACATTATTTTATTTAATTTTAAATGGCTTTCCATAATCTTTCTTGAATACGTTAGTTTGAGGCTAAAACTGGTCTATATATATATATACTTTACTTTTTATTATATCGAGGTACATTCGTATTTACCACAGTTTACTAAAATTAAATTTTGGGTTTATTCTTAATTTAAAACATAAAAATTGAATTGTACAACTATATATAGAAATATAAAATAAGGAAATTGACAAAAAGTGACCGAAACATTTTTTCTTCGCAGAAATAATTTTAATGAGGTCGTGAGGGTGGAATGTTCTGAAACAGATATTTAATTTTGCAAAAACTAATTTACAGAAAATCCTCAGGGATAGGAACTACCCTTGCGTTCTTCTATCGCTCTAATTATTGTTTTTCAGTTTGGAGATAGATGTTAGCCTTCAAAATAAACTGTATTTTATGCATTCTTTTGTTTTCTCTACAGGGTTCGGCATGTACCGCACTTGTGGTTGCTGTGTTCGCCAGGAAACTTGAACTTTCAAAGGCAGAAAAACACGTGATACATTTTATGATGGAAAATCAGTTGACAAAGAGAGTAAGTAATGTGTTTACATTCTGTTGACAATAATTACGAAGAAATATTTTTTGTATTTAACAAAATGATATTATAGCCTATATGCACTGATATCGCGAGTAATGCTTTGATACTCAATGCCGTGTATGGATCGACGGCATGATAAGTCTTTATTCAGAAATCAATAGAAAAAGATATATTAGTAGTACGGGATGGAATTTTTTATCTTCTCTATCGCTAAGGACGTTTATCAACTTTGGTATTCTCCTGACATTTTCTGTTAATTTTTTAAAGCAAAAATAAATAAAAATAATGTCAAAAGAAAGCTTGCGACAGTTTTTGCTTAAACACTTTCTTGAATCTGCATGATGCAACTATAAAAAACACGAGTAGACAATATGATTATGAAGTTTACTTTAAAAACTACATTGCAATTTTACCAAACGCTAATATTGCATGCCCTAATAAAATTGAAAGATCGAGAAACTGTTATTTGGTGCTTAATTGAATTAGTTTACTGTAAAAATCGATACACACTCTACTTTGGAGGGGTGTTCCCTGAGGGAATTCCACGTGACCATGACGTACCACAGTCTGATTGGCTGCCATAAATAGTACTATGGCGTACAACAGTCTGATTGGCTCCCATAAATAGAGTGACATCATCGGAATTCCCAAATCTATATTTAGGTGAGTTATAGGCTGCATACTCTATACTACTCAAGGGAAACTATACAGAAAAAATCTAACAGACAGGTTTTACTCTATTTGTTTAAACTTTTTAAGGTATGCGAAGTTTTTATGATCTTGATATTATTGTTTTGGTTATTGTAGTAATACATTTTTTCTTTACCATATTTTTTTTTTCTGTTAATGGGTTTATCTCTCCGTGTCAATATTGGTCGCGCCTACTTTACTTCAGGTAAAAAACTATGCTGCTAATGTTCTTCGAGAAACATGGTTAATCTACAAATACACCAAACTAGTCAAAAGGGTGAATCCGTCCAAGGTTCGCACGCATCAACGGAAATTTCTCCGGGCTATTCATGGGTGAGTATTTTCGGGAGTTGCATTGCCAGATTATACTGTATATATGTATCTACTTGCCTTAATAAATAGAGCTCTCACCCATCAGTGTTGTCAAAAGGATGGAATTCCGCAGTTTTGGATTTCTATTTTTTTCTTCTTTTCACTCTGATGCTATTGCGTTGGTTTTTTGTACTCCGCTCTACAAATTCGTTAATGCCGTACTCTAGATAAGAGATAGAAATAAATTACATATCACAGTTGACACTACTATACCAAAATGTATTCATCTAAATATTGTATTTCATGGACTGTAAAGGTAATTTATAAAATATTTCGCATATTGTTTTTTTTAACAATTCACTGAATATATTATTTTCAAGTGTTTAAGTATTTATTTTCCAGTATTAACACAACAACATTCGGGGCAGACCATCGCTTAGAAATTTGTTTTCCTGTATTTATCTAACACACGCGACAATCATGGTTTGGTTTCTCTTAAAAATTATCCGAGAAAGAAAAGTAACAAAACCCGATCATATACTCTAAGTACCGTACCCATTGTGGTGCTGTCCTAATAAGTTAATAGGGTGATCTGACGATTGACGATATAAAATATTGGGTATATCACTCATTATGAATACAATATAAGGTCAGCTTAGGAACGCTGTTGAATACAATTTAGGAGTATATATACTGATAATATATAAGGGGAAAAGTTTTGAAGTAGTAAGGTGGATTGAAAATGACATTTGTCTTTGATCTTTGATGACTTGATGCCATTATCCGCTGTGGTGTAACTATTTTTTTCGGAGCTCTTGATTAGTGGCAATTTTGAAAACAACTATAGCCGTGTACTAGCAGAGTTGGGCTGGAGCTTTGTCATCCACAGTAAGCGCCTTTGACTAGAGTATAAGACAATTGTTCTTACTCTTTTTACTTGTTCTGGAATATATTCTGTAATAGACATGTCATATTGACGATCCATATATTTTCCGGTGTTTCCTAAGCATTAGTAGGAAGTCTGCCAGTTAAAATTCCACTATTATTTTCCTTGTCTATTCCCCATCACTTCAATACAGTGCTTTTGTCATCGACCATATTACACATACTTATTATTGACAAATCAAAATTTCTTCATTATTTTTACAAACAGCGCCAACAGCATTTGAGTGCTAGTAGTATTCGATATTGGTAGAAGAAAACAATTTCGTTTTGCGTTATACGTCCTTGGATTGAGAAGCCAATAAATTTTAAGATTACGCCGATCAAAACTGAACCCACAATTTTTAAGAAATTGCATAGCGAGTTTATGAACCCACATAATTAACTAAATGAAACGCAGAGAATCCTTGGTACAGTCAAAAAAGAGGTTCAACTATCGAGTCAAGATGACTGTAAATCTGTGCGGCATTCCATAACAGCATCTAGATGAGTTTGCTAAAGATAGATAAAAACTGGAGGGCCACAGTCAGTCATGACATCAAACATTCTTCGAGACCCAGAAAACAACTTACCTTGAAAGCGAAAATCGATATCGTCAGCAACAGGTCCAGTATGTCCTATTCACCCAAATATCTATAACCTAGATATGTGAATACTACCATCGAACATAAGGTTCCAGGATCGGTTCTGTTATCCAGGAAAGAGAATATACTGCAATTGAACGACATTTTTTGCGAATAAGCACCTGACTCCCCCCTCGCCATTATCGCGGTCCCATGACGTCACTGTCTCTGTCTAGTATCTGGTGCCTTCACGCATTTTTGTCGCTCTGGGAACAAGTTTATGAATACAGCACGCATTTTATCTCACGCAGCGCACTTCCACGTGCGTACACATGGTGCGCTGCACAGCATGGTACTTTCTTTATGTTATATGCGGGCCATTTAACCACCCAGGGAAGTAAATGGCATATTCGGCAAACCAGGCCTATGATGGCCATGTATCTTTTTGTAAAGTTACTCCACTCGTCGAGAGATATAAATATATCTGCCAAAAGAACCTCAAAAATCTGTAGAGTATATGAATTAAGAATTACTGCCCTCCTTTAAAACAACATTTGTACACTTCATCACCACCCGAAAAAAAATAAACTCTGTAAATCATCCGTCAAATATTAATAAATTTCAAAAAAGATGTTTTATAGTAGTAGTTGCATTTTAAGTAATGTAAACAGCTTTATCGAGGTAGAAAAGAAAATATGTGGAAATTTTATTTATTGCGTATGCTGTAATTAAAGATTTCTTTGAGAATGAATTTTTAATTTGGTTTGCCAGTATTTTTCTTATCTGGGGAGAATTGGCTTACGTTGTTATTAATTATTTAATTTTTTGACCTTACTACTCCACGTATTTCGTCTACTTTTACTTAATAGAAAATATATTTGAAAATTGAGGTTATAAATTAATGCAGTATATAAGAACAAAAATACAAACGCTATAAAATTCATGTAATTGTTGCAACGTTTTCAATTATATCAAATAATATTCATCAGCAAATTAAAATTTGAAAGTAGTCAAAACGTTACAGCAATTAATAAATACGTGGAAATTAAAACACATCATTCAGAAACTCAGAAGAAAATCTAAAAATACCTAAGGAAAAAGGAATCACCTTGATTAGCCAACTGAGCATTTAATTTAGGTTGGCTTCTTTTCATATACTCGTACAAATCACCCTTACAATTTGTTCAAAATCTATTGCTATTGATACTGTAAGAATTGGAACACTGAAGGCAAGTTAACAGAAATACCTCTGAATTTTAGAACTATGAAAGACACCATTAACAGGCTTGGAAAGTGACACTTACATAAATTACAAAAAGCTTTTTAAAATAAAAGAAGATTTTCCGACATAAGGAATTGGAATTGTAAAATAGTTAACATTCGAAAGCCTCGGAATAGAACTAGCAAACTTTGCATCAAGAAAAGACTTTACACACCTGTTGAAAAAATAAAGAGGATAGCCATTCAAGCCAAAAATATTTCTAAGATTATCAATCCCGCCCTGACAAGGGGCGGGAGAGGTGTTATCATCCTTAACAAGGTTCATTACAGAGCAAAAATGGACAGCATCTTGGCAAACCCCTATAAATTCAAGCCAGGCACTGTGAAAAAGGACCTCACGGTACAGACTGAAAAAAGTGTGGTGCGAGTTCTAAACCCATCCAAACGTGAGGGAGCTTTGAATTACTCTGCATACAAAGAACTATACCCTAAAGGATCCACTATTCCACGACTGTATGGACTACCTACAGTTCATAAACCGACCTGGCCTCTTCGACTTATCCTCTCTCGATGGTGGGCTCACCAACCCATCGGTTACCTCAATGGATTAATGACATCCTTCAACCCGTCGAAGATCAACTCTGCAAATTCTCTGTACGTGACTCTTTTGAGTTTGCTAAAAAGAGTAGACTCCTTGACTTATCAAGTAGAATCATGGCATCTTTTGATGTCACTTCTTTATTCACGAACGTCATTTTTCTCGAGACTGTGGATATTGTCATTGATGAATATTTGAAAGCTTATGCTATACCACCGGTCCCAGGTCACCTACTACGGGAGGCTCTGTTACTATGTACTCAAAACGTCCAATTAGAGTTTAACAACATATGTATTCTATCAGCCAATTGATGGAGTGGCAATGGTGAGTCCACTTGGTTCCAGATTGGCGAATATATTTATGGGGAAAATTGAACAACAGAACGCTGCAGATATCAACAGATTAACGCGATATTACTGTCGTTATGTTGATGACAGTTTTCTGGCAACATCCAATTCGGAACATTTGGATACACTACTTTGTAAGTTCAACGACACCCATCCCAACATCTCCTTCACCAGCGAACTGGAAGCCAACAATAGCCTTGCCGTCATGGATGTTGAAGTGATTCGAGGCGAAAATGGTTCTACGTCTACGAAAACGTACAGAAAGCCCACTTGGAGTGGACTTTATACACATTTTACGAGTTTCATTCTGACCAGTTACAAAATATTGGGCTTGTCAAAACCCTGTTTCACAGAGCAGCGAAGATTAATAGCCCTGAACACTTACTGCAAGAGGAATCGTTTTTGATCAAAACTCTCCGAGAAAATGGTTATCCGGACTGGGTTATCGATAAGCACTTGTTACCCGAAAAAAGGACCCAGAGTTTGGACCTAAGATGAATGTAAAAAACAACATATAAGACCTTTTCCCAACTGATAGGACACATAACGTTGAAAGATAAAAACAAATTGGTAAAAGTTTTTATTCCAATACCTATATTAGTATTTGGTTACCGATTTTACAAAATATCACCGATTTTTAAATATTTGCCGGAAATTTGAAAATTAGCTATATAAAAGTATATCATATATTCCCAAAGATATAAAAATATATAACACATTCCTTCATTCAGTTAGTAGATAATCCAATATGAAATTTATTACCGATTTTCAAAATATCAC
>JAUYWV010108563.1:0-12746 GCA_032274565.1 Nematoplana nigrocapitula
TCTCTCGTTTCTTGCTTCATATATATAGGCTGGGGGGTGACTCATCGATGACTCATCGTGCTCAGTGACCTCCATGGATCACGTGGGGGGTGGCTTTGTGTTTAAATGTGACTATACATTACTACTGACGCACACGGCGTCCTTTGGGCCAATCTGAGTGATGGTGTGAATGCACGAGGCTTCGGAACATCCTGGTTAAGCTATGGGCATATTTGTGATGTTTTGTAAAAAATGGTTCGTTATCTGGTTAAATTGCGACCAAACTTCTGAGGCCATTAATACTGTAGAATGTTTGGGTATCACTTGGATGCTACACAACAGCAATAACAACAATATCGAACAATAACAGACAAGAAGAGTTGATTAAATATTATTTTGTAAATAAATGGTTGCAAAATGCAAGACGTCATAATTGGGTGGCGGGTGTACCAAAGACCTGTTTGACTTTGGGTTGGATAATAAAAATGATAATGAATCAAATCAATTAATAAGACAACAAAGAAAGTAGATAAATGAACTTATTCCTGAAACACATAATATAGTTTAATTTGCAATGAATTCGTTTTTTGGTGATTTGTTAATCATTTTTTAGAATGTCAATATGCCGCTTTAAAGGCTATATATACCGATTTTTTTGGATTAAATTATTCAATATTAGCGGAGGTACCCGGCTTCGCTCGGGTAATAAAATGTCAGGAAACAACCAAAATTTTCAAGTAAATAATTTATTCTGATGATTCAGTAGGAAAAGCAGAAAGGAGAATTTTGTTGAGAAATAATACTTTCTTTGAAACAAATCGGAGTCAACCCAAGGAGGCTAATCGGCTTAAAACCTCTTGAAATGTAACCAATTTTATTTATAAATTCCGAGGTGTACTACTCTCAGATTTGTTAGTAGTAAAAATAAAACCGTAGTATGTTTTCGGAGATATTGCAATGTTTTACCTGGTTTTAAATAATTTAAAGTTTCTCTTTCTGTTATGAATTTTTTTTAAATGTAAAAATGTAAAAAAAACAAGCCAAAACATCTGCAGGAACCCGCTGATTCCAAATCTGCGCTTAGTTTTGATCTGGGATCAACCTTTCATAATTTTTGCACACACACACACACAGACAGACGGACACAGATACAGACAACTCTACATTGTACTTTATAGATGATTGAAGCGTGTGTAAATTTATTATCCTAGTTCTGACTAGAAGCAAACATTGTCATGAGGGAGCAACGACAGTTCCTGGGTTTAGACTATAAATAGCTATTTTACCTATTTGATGGGTTTGGATGAAAAATGATATTTTTATAATTATAAGCCAATTCATTATTTTAGACAATAGTTGTACACGAAGACCGGCTGGAATTCAGAAACGTGTCTCATCTAATATTTCCTCAAAAGGCATTGCAATTATTTCAATTTTAAGCATACCTATTCCTTACATTAGATTTCACGAAACTTTTCGAATTCTGACTGGCCACAAGATCTACGAGTTCTATGAATTAAATCAACACCAGGTATTGAATTGTTTCAATATAGTAGAAAAGACAGTAATTTGTATTAATGACTAGTTGGTATACCCATGCTATCAGTTAGAAAATAAAATTAATAAGTTAGCATTTGTTTGATAGGTATATACTTCACAAATCTGTGTATGTCAATATGCAATGCGTAAGTAGTTAGACCACTTGATTAGACGTGTATCGCGTTCACACATATGTACAGAATTCGCATTTGTCTAGACTAGCTGCAATGAAAGCTTCTCGTCTAATAATAATAATGCAAATGGCTCTGCTTTTGGCGTCGTACCCGCGCTTGCTACTCGCTACCATCGATCAACATAACAAAAGTAACAAACATCAAACAAACAAATAAAATCATATTGAACAAAACAGCTGTCCGATTCTATTTCGCCTTTAAGAGTAGTCTTATTCTGCAGTATATTGATTTAGCATTGCATCAAACGCCTATTCATCGAAATCATCATCACCATGCGGTACCGTCTACCATTCGAAGGTTGGCAACAATTCCACGCCAGGTTTCTCTCTTCTCGGCTGTCCTCTACGCTTCTCCTATATAGATGTTTTGCCGCTCCAATCTTGCACGTTGTCACCCCAGACTCTTCTCTGCCTTCCCCATCGATGGTACCTTCCAAAACCAGGTTGCGTTCCCATCTTTAATTGTCATACCCTTTCGTTCGTTATCCTTTCTGTCCAGTTGATCTTTAGAATTCTCCTATTAGTAGCACCAGTACTTGAACGCTCTAATTTTGTTTTCAACATCATGCTGAACGTCCAGTCTTCTGACCCATCATCTATAATTAAGAAAATGTATGTTTTAACAGCATTGTTTTTTCAGATATATTTAGGTTTGCTCTCAAAAACTCTTCACGTTTCCTTTGCCCTGCTATTCTTCTTTAACTTCGCTGATGCATTATTTTCCATCGTTGATAATTATCCACGTGTCAAGATAATCAGATTGCTTTATTGTTTCCAGTCTTTCTTGCATAATTCAAATTCCTTATAATAAGTCAATGGAGACTTCACTGCGACGTGAGGTATTTGTTCCATAACTCCTTTCATTTTGATTGAGATCGCATATCAAGAACAGGTATCAAATGAACTAAATTCGGAACCTTATCGGTTTGAATAAATGAATTACGTTGTCTTTTGTCAACATTGTTACATTTTTCGTTTACTTCTGCGCCTCTATAGTGGCATTGTAACCGACTTAGATTCCTAACATTTCCCCATATATAGGGAGTGAATGCCACGTTGTCTTCCCTGACTCCATGCCGTGATTCAAGTCGATTGGCAATAAATCAAAAAGTAAGTATACTCTCCCGCGTGTGCTCAATGACTAACAAACGATCTTGTATATAACTGCATCCGAAGGAAAGCACCCAGAAGAACACAGCGCGATTCAAGCATTCATGTAATTAATAATTATGAGTCAGAATTAGTGCTCCTGTTTTTAGACATTCAGTCACTTGGACGTAGACACATATAGAAAAATTAGGGCTACCTTCTGTTGCCAATTGACGTATGGAGGTTCCGTACACCACAGAGAGAGAGAGAGCGTGGGAGCACATGTCTTTGGTTTTATGAGACGGTGAGTGAGTGCCTGGTTCCTTCCCTGGCAAGCACCCTCTGATCGTTGGCTTCAGTTCTTACCAACGATTTCTTGCCTGTTCATGGAGCATATATGTATAGAGGAGTTTAAATATCAAAGAAACACTCTGGTTATAGCTGAGCTCACAAACGTCTTAGCAAATAAATAACTCCTACATTAATTTATTCACATTCTTTCATTCATCAATCACGCAGGAGTCACCCCGGCTCACCTCTATCTCAACTCAAGGGACTCACTCATCTGCTCAGTTGAGATAATTAGAAAAGAGAAGCTATATGAGCGTTTAAATTACTCAATATATTAATCTACTCAGCAATGTCATTTTGACTATATCTGTTTGTGTACAACTTAATGAGGTGGAATGGCAAGTATTCTCAAAGCACTCACAGTTTAATATGCACTTAGCTATCTCTCGGCAATTGGTAAGCAGAGGTCATTATAGCGTAAGTACGTCTACATACAGTATATACATATAGATCAGAGATGAAAAATACAAAAATTAGGACGAACATTGATCGAGAAGTCTTTCTCGACATATTTTCCAAAGAGATTCATTCAATTTGTACAAGAAGCAATTAACTTACCCTGAAACAATCCCCGGTGCGTTGACTAGAGACAGCTACCCATGAAAGACACTCCCTCCATGGATCAATATTTGCCATGCAGCACAAAAAATAATTACGGAAAACTGTTTCTATAGGCGAAGAGGCCGATTATATTTACCCGCAATAAAAACTAGAAATAAACGCTCATCACAATGTCACTTAATGAAACTTTTGAGAGGAATCGAATGGGGCCGAATGAAAGTTCATCTGTCCATCGCCAGACGTACAAAGTGACCAATTTAAAGGCCACTTTCCGGGAATCAAAATTTGAAATTCTGCGGATGGTATATTTTAGTCAATCGCTGATTCATTTAAATATCACGAATAAGGAGTAGGCACATTGTCACTCATCTTTAACAGCTTTTTCGAGTATTATAGCATGTTACAGCATTACCCAAGGGGGAGCGAAAGCCGGGTTCTAGGGGTGCTGAAGGGGTCCTAAAGGACGAAACGGCAAAACTGGTCGATTTAAAAAAAACATTGGCACAATATTTCTAGTATTGATGGAATGATATTCTAGCTTTTGTTTGCGGAAAACCTTTTCACCTTATGACATCAAGGAAGCTTTCAGAGACCTTCGAAGTTTGAAAATTTCTTCGAAGACTTCCCAAAAATGGTCTTCTTTTAAATCACTATCATAGGGTATTTCGAACTTGTATATTTAAGACATATTAACTGATGGCAGATATAATGCACGTTCGAAGAACGGGTACCCCTTGCTACCCAAGCAACAATTATGAAAGTCGAATAGACCTCGATTCGACGTCGACAATGGTCGTGAACGTCGAAGCCCCTGATATGACGTGGAGTTAACGTCGAATTTATTTGGTCGCATCGACGTCGACTCTAATCGACTCTAATCCATCGAGTCAGCGTCGACTCAACGTTGGATCAATCGCTTGAGTAATAGTATAGGGGTTTCCAAAAAATGTCGCTTTTGGATATCAACATTCTATGGTATGTATTTCATCCATAGACAACAGGGTTTGAAAACAAATTAAGTCGACGTACAAATATCTATCTATTTTTAATGAGTATGCAGGACCATAAAGTTGTATCGATTAAACTAGAGACATTTTTAAATTTCAAATATATATATATACAGTATATATACTAGCAGTGGGTACCCGCGTTGCTGTGTACAGGACTAAATAACCCTAACCCTGCCCTAGTCCGGTGCCCCATTTTCGGAGGTGCCCTGCAACTTTTGTTTTATGAAATTTCTTGTGGGAGTCTCCCTTCTGCCCGAAACGGCCATTTCACACCGTTTTTGGCCTCATTGACCTCGACTATGACGTCGGAGGTCGACCTCGCCCCCCCCCCTATGTTACCCGAAGGGTTAAGGTGTCACCCATGCAAAGTTTTGGGTCGCTGCCTGGCAACAAAGGTCCCTCCGCCCGAAAGGAAATGAAAGCTTCTTTTCTGATAATACCCGTGCCCTATACGAGTGGAAAACAATCATGCTACTGTGTTGTCTTGTTGCTGAGTCCCCCGTATGCTTCTTGGCCGATCTTCGCCCTGTAGGCTTTCAGGAACAAACTGTGTCCAGTGTGGATGCGATGTAATTCCGCTCTTTCCCGCGTGGATAACTTGCGTTCCATTTCTTCGTTTCTTGGCCAGGTGTCGGGATGGCGCTCTTTGACTTCATGCTACTTGATACCATCGCTTAACATAACAACAAACAAATAAACTTAACAAAAAACATAACCAATACATACTTACAGCTGCCAGATTCCATTTCGACATTATGTAATATACTGGTATAGCATTGCAGCAATTGTCTACAGAATTCAAACTCAGTTCTGTAGTATCGATTATTAGTAAAAGTATTTTCAAAATTGTTTGGCTGCAACTGCAACATATACAATAGATCATTGATTTAGCATTGCATCAGCCGGAATTCAAATTCCTACGGTTTCTCCTATAGGACAACCCTGGGAACCCGGCCCAAGTCGAAGCTAAGCCAGCAATCAAAACAAAAGTTGGCCTATGTTACCCGCAGGGTTGAGGGGGTCACTCATGCAAAATTTCAGGTCCGTGAGACCAACGGTCTGGGCGGCAACCTCAAACAGACAGACAGACAGATTGACTTATATATATAAGATATATGTCAATTTGCACAGTATTTCAGTCACTTACAATTTGCCATTCATTATGGAAGTAAAATCAGAAAGTAATTATTTTTGTGTCAAAACTCTAACTGGAAAGAATATCAGTTGTGCAGACATACACGGATATCTTGTTACAGAATGGGGTGAGGCTAGTATTCCGTCTTTGCGACATATTCAGCGCCTTGCAAAGGAATACCGTGACGACGTCAGGGTTTCAGTCATGAGGAATTAAACCGGGATCTGGCCGTCCAAGAACATCGCGTACAGCTGAAAACATTGCAAACGTTCAGCACATGCTAGAAGAGGACAACAGTGTTTCCCTTAATATCATATCCAATCATTTGGAATTACTTATGACCACGGTGTACCGAATCATAACCAAAGACTTAAGGAAAAAGTATTTATGCAAAGTGGATTCCACATGAACTCACTGAGCAGCACATGCTTCAACGTGTTGATATCGCTCACCAGTGTTTAAATTTGATTCATGGCGGAGTAACTGTTATCGACAAGAAATGAGTATATGCAAAACCCTATCCATCCAATGAAAATATACGAGCTTGGGGTGACACGACCAGAGATAGACCCACTACACCCCGGAAAATTATGTCGCTGCTCGAAAATTCCACATCATAGTGGGCATCAACTTTCGGGGGGATTATTACTGTGAAGTTTTGGAAGCTGATGAGTCTGTTAATTCCCCGAGATATATCAAGTTCTTGCAAGGAATTATCAACGTTCGAAGCAGAGGGATAGTCGTTATCATGCATGACAATGCTACCCCCCATAAGGCCAATCTCATGTGAAACTTTTTGACAGACAATGCAATCACAGTGGTCCCACAACCCCCATATTCACCGGACTTTAATCTCTGTGATCGACTGATTTTCAGAAACTTTGAGGCCGCAGTCGTCGTGCAGAAGTCTTTCGGACCCGAGAAGCTGTGTGGGATTATTTCGAAAATTATTTACAACAATTCAGCCGATTTATTTTAACGAGTGAACATGCAAATCTCATGAAGGATTTGAATGCCATTATTGCAGCAGATGGTGATTATTTGTAATTAGTTACTGTTTAGACAATCTTACCAGACATTTTGCATTCATTTCTGTTGTTGTATTAAATATAAAAGCGATATTAATAATTGCAGTGATATATAAGTATTCACCCTTGTATATATTTAAATAAATAAACACATTTGCGTAGTTATCCAAAAGCGACATTTTTTGAAAACCCCTATAGAAGGTAGCGATTCTAACGCAAGATTAATTAAATATATTTAGAAAGTTCACAACAAACAAACCAACATATTCCGATTTATTGCACAGGTTAAACAACAATGAATTACCTCGAATTCTATAAGCCTGACGTCGACTAATTTCTTTGTAGGTCCATCTTCTCTGATTGACCGCAAAAGTTATAATACATAAAGTCAAGAACTTTGATTGAAAGATTTCATTAAATAAATTTAAAGTTATAATCTTAAAATATAAATAAAATTCAAATTAGAAGGTTTCTACAACGGGATTAGTGGCATTTAAATAAAACTATTTAATACACAAGTATTTGGAACGGTATATATAATTAGTCTACCCACAATGAACTTTCAACATAAGCCTGACGGACGGATATACAGTACATACATATAGGCAGACTTATAGACAGACAGGCAGGCTGTTTTATAGAGATGCAAGAACGCGTCTAAAAATAATATTTATACAAAAAGCAAGCAAATGTACATTAAGTAAACACACAGCAAAATAATTCGTGCACCGATTTGCCATTATAAACCGGTAGCGCTCTCCATATCTACTGTATCGTTCGTTTTATTTTCTGATGTCTGACTAAGTATAATTTTATAGCTTTGATAACCTAGTTTTTATTTTGTACAAATCTTTCGTAATCTCTTCACTCCTCCTTGATTAACTCATGAGCTTGCAATTAAAAAATCTCTAATTATAATCGCAATCTTATTTTTTGTATTTCGTACTTGACCAAATACGGTAAATAATTCCAAGAAAAACGCAAATTATTGCTATAAAATTGAGACATTGTTTGGAAAAAATGTTTTGCAACCAAAGAGAAACAGGACAGTCATTAAATTGATCTCAATAGCGGCATGAGAAAAAGAACAAAACTGGAGCTTGTATAGCTCGACTTTTATCTGCATATTTGTTAGATAAAATGTTTCCAAATCTGTTAATTATTGACTGACATCTTTTAATCTTTTGCCGAAATCTCTGGGAGACTTGCCAACTTAGGAAGGAATTGTGAGTTGAATAATAAAGTTTATAACAAACCTTTTTCGCTAAACCGATATGGCTGACTAATGTTCCGCAGTTTATAATCGATGGGAGAAATCACGCGATATTGGGATTTTCTGACAGACCGTCACTCCCCGAATCCATTAACTCAGCTGGGAAGGGTGGAAAACTGAACAGACCTTATCAAAAACTATGTCTTGGCAGAAAAATGAAAACTGTAGCGTAAAATCTAAATAGTGGTCAAAATTGAAAATAATACTTAGCATTAGGCTTAACATTAAACTTAATTGCAGATATACCTCGTGTCCGATAAATAATGATATTTATTTTATATTTGATCGATTAAATTCTTAAAGGAGAGACGTTTTAATTTTGTCAATATATTCTGTATGGCATATTTTATTTGGGATTTCGTATTCATACTAATTTCATCGGGGATCCTCAGTTTCAATTGCCCGGCGTGTATGCCACTATTTGGTATTTTACGAAAGCTAGGAACATACTCTATTCGACGAAAACTCGGGAAACGACATCAAAAGCAGTCATCTTTTTAAACATCCACTTTTTAGTGTGCAAAACAGCGACATAAATGTACATTATAGGCACATCTATTTACTTACTACTAAAATACGCATAAAAGAAACTACAAATTTCCCACGCGCAAAAACAATATTTTCCCACCATATTTTATCCAAAGAAAGAGGAGAGTGATGTCTAAGCGATAGCAGTTGAGGAAATTTTTAGATTTTTATTGTAAAACCAACTAAAGTTTCAATAGTTTTTTTCCGTGCACATCACATTTTTCCTTATATTTCTCTTGGTAACGTTAAATATAAAAATATATTCACACAATTTGATATATTCACTGAAAGAGGAAAACATGATCTTAAATACAGAAATTGCGGAATATTTTCCATTGATTTCAAATGGGAAGGTTTCTCAATTTTATTGATTTTCCCACTACTTTATATTATGCTGGTAATTAATCGCAAATGTCTGTAAAAGTACGTCACATTTTGGAATAAAAACTTGTCGGTGTATATGTGCGTCTCCAAATTCTCAGAAAATTCGTTTCAGTATTTTTTAGGAGTATTGAAACGAACATATACATATTTACATGACTACATAGCAAACACGACTTCGTCGTATTTCATCATTTTTTATAAAGGAATCACTAATGAACTTAATTGGTTGGTCAAATCACGTCGATCCATCACTACAAAAAGCATCACAACGCCTCTCTACTGCAGCTACGCCATTCGAATACCATGCGCTGATCACTATAGTCTTATTCTGTACACTGGTTCACTTTTCATTGACATTGAAAGTGGCCTTAACGAACGTATTTAACGCAATTTCAACGCCGGGCCCATCGTCGAACCTGCACAACCAGTTCCCACCCTTGTCCGAAATAAGAACAATCAGGGCTATGAAGTTCCTAAGAATCGGCGAAGAGTTTTCAACAACCCAACCTCTTCATCATCTAGTAGCATCTAGATTGCCTTACAACTGGACAATACCGTCTTTCCACCTTGCATGTCCACAACTCATACATTATACTATTTTTTTCTCATAAAAACATGTATATTGTTTAATAGTTTGGTGTTTTTTCGATTTTTCTTCCTTGTTATTTAAACGTTTACTACTACTACTACTACTACTACTGATACTTATTGATGAGAAGGCAGTGTGGTACCGCAGACGGGAAAAGCCAGAGAAAGTGGTGAAGAACAACCAGGCTATGGTTGAACTATGAGTGGCAGTCTCCCCACCAATGTTAACACAGAAGACCCAGACTTGGTTGTAATAGATAAAGCCAGCAAAAAGATCTGGAACGTGGATATGGCGTGCGCACTGATGAAGAATAATGTCCAAGATAAAGAGAATGAGAAGAGACAAAAGTACCAGCGTCTGGCGGAGGAGATGAAGATCCTATACCCTGAGTGCAGTGTGACGGTGATACCGGTTGGAAACATCCGGAAAATCTTGGGTTGTGACGAGGATTTCTTTCTTGTTTTTATTCTAAAGAGCTGTCTTCCATAGGTGTTATTTAAAATGCCCCAAAACTACGACATAGTGCGTCTGTTTCTGAATCTTGCTATGCACTGAGCATTCTCTTGATGCACGTCTTCTCTGATCAGGATCAACGGTATCCCTTTTAGAAGTCTTTCGTGCGTTTCATCATCATTGAGCCGATATACAATATGTAACATTATATTTTGGTTCTACTGATAGTAGATATTGATTACAGTGCTTTATTAAAACACATTGCCGTAGTCAGTGTATTCTTCCCCTAAGGATGGATGTTGTCTAGCGAGAAGTCAGAAGAATATGATCATCTTGAAAAATCTTTCAGTCGAAATATCTCTCTACATCTTCGAAATACCGTACATAGTGAATTTTGCTTACTTCGACAGTCAGTCTCGACAGTTGCGCGTCTATTTTTGTACCTATCAAAATGAAGCTAACTAGTTTGAGGAAACGTGCCACAGATAGAATGTTTTTTCGTTCATTTTACCATCTACTGCTCGCCTTATTCTTTTTAAAACAATTTTTTTCTCATATTTGACACAAAGGCAACCTACTGACACTAATATAGGACACGTGGCGTTGGAAGCAAATCCTATGAGGGGCTACCTCCAACATATTCTCTGACGGAGTCTTACTGATAATTCTTTTACATCTTAGGTGTGCGTATTATACAAAAAAATTATCCTCGAAATGTAATAACAATATTCCATTATTGATTTATTGATCAATTTTTTTGCAACGCCTTATACGTAAAATCTCCGAAATTTACATTATTGATTCGAACAAAATTTGTCACATTGTACATAACTTATCCTGAAAGATGCTGCAGAAATCCCAGAACAATCAATCATTAATAACAACGAAGAATCATTCATTCTTAAATTATAAAGTAGTTGACATAGTGATTATAATTCGCGACAAAATACCAAAGAAACGGAAAACAACTGATGGCTCCAGTCACCGCGGGCTACCAAGAAAGTAAAAATGCCTCGGAACGAAGAAACGACACAACGCACTTCTTGACTAAAAAGCAACTGCGCGTCAACATCCAGAAAACGCGACTACAAATCCCTCACACAGGGCACTGCCCGTCATCAAACAACAGCTATGGGAGCCACGGGTCTTTTATAGACTTTTAAGACTGCCAAATATTTACGTCATTTTATTCCTGTTATTAATATGTGATCTGTAATGTATTTCATGGAAATGGTGACAGCACTCGATTTGAACATTTATTGCAAGTAATATTTCTTTGGTTACATTCCGAGCTAACAGACGCGTTTAATATTATTTCGAGAACACTTTTTCAAACAAAATATAGAAATTATAACATACCAAAAATCCAGATTTGCTATGTAGAAGACCACTGTATTAACATACAAGTAAAACAAAATTAGGCCTGGCTCACGGATCTGCAGCAATAATACATTTCACATTATAGGACACACAAACATTAAGCCCATATTTTTACACAGAGAATATCTGCACCAGACGAGTCTGATATGCTCTAATGTTATACCAAAACTAGCAATGTTTTGCTGTCTTGGGATATGCTGTTCCTTTCGATTTGACTGCTGATCTTCAGAGATGCCATTTTTGTAACCTGCTCCAATTAGAACAACTAGAACATGGTTTGAAATACCTCGAGAAAATACTGTATGCAAGAGCCTAAAGGGATAATAACTACCGAAATTTATGCAACTCGTCGGTTTCTGCGTTTGTATGCAAATTATCAGAAACTTTGGTCATGAAGTTTTGGAGGATTATGAAACAAACATACACACACGAATACCAAATAAATAATCATACATCGATCTGAATTCAAATGCGACTTTGTAATGTTATTTTCCAATATTATTGTTAATGTTCCTTTAATATTTTAATACCGTGACATACTAAAGTAGATTTCATTTTCCGATTTCTCTGGCTACTCCGGGATATAATGTTCGAAACTAAAAATGCTACAATAGCTACCAAAATCGGATAAAACATGTTATCATTTCAAACGCGAATAATTTTTTTTATTTCTATACTACTAAAAGTAATATATTCTGGAAATCGTGTATATAATGATTTGATGGGACATGACAGGCTAAAGTGATTTTCTGTCTCACGGTTCCCAGCGCCACCTGTAAGATCCGGCATCAAATCAAACGAACCCTTTCGTGTTGCTAAGCACTCGATTGACAGCAGCTGTCAACCAGGGACGAGAGAATTTTATCATAGCTCGAGTCGGGACTCGAACCCACCAACCTCACCACGGCAGTCGACCGCTCAACGCACTGAGTCACTAAAATTGTTTGACATCCACTGGACAAAATTACCAAAAGAAATCAGCAAGATTATGAAATATTTTGCCCCTTATCAGACAAAGGATTGTAGTCCCCAAAGTAAACCAATCGTCTCATTGTGCTCTATACACTACCAACTATTATATATTCATCAAAACACCCCTCACACTCGACTTTGATCGAATCAACATGGATTACCAGGAGTAGTTCTTTTGGTTTAAACCATAATAATGTCATTTTCTGGTATGTTTTTTATTCTTAAAGACAATAAGCGGGTTTTATTTTTATCAATTGCGGGTTTTATTTTTAAATTTGAAAT
>JAUYWV010108574.1:0-12746 GCA_032274565.1 Nematoplana nigrocapitula
TAGCTCTTGGAGATCTGAGTTTGACCACTATAGGACCCTTTCTTGAACGAAAGTCACTTATGCCGTCTAGGTCCTGCCTATTCACTCCTCCAAAGCACGAATCTTCTCGTCCTTTTGGCGTATGATAGCTTTCAGCTCGTCAAACTGTTTTTGGAAAAAGGTCTTTAATTCCTCCACAACATCGGCTTTGATCATGGATTTCTGTGTTTTTTTGGTCATTTTCTTAAAAAGCAAATTAAGCTGCCGTTTCAAATCGCGCGCAAATTGTTTCTGCGAAGATTTTCAATGAGTAAATTAGTATCTCGTTTTGAAGTGTCCATTATCAGATGAAAAAGCAGAATGAATGTTGAATGTGACGATGCAAATTATAATTGATTAATATATTTTTTTAAATTTGAAATTAGTAATACCCTATACAGTATACTGTATATCACTAAATTTTAAAAATAGCAATTGAATAATTTGTCAAATTATTATTGGACGTTAATCCTAAAATTTCGAATTTTAACGATTTATTGTAAAGTCTTTAGTTCTGTGCAGTTTATAACTATTTGCAGCGAAAAGCTGTTGACGGTTGACCGTACGTAAATGGTTGAAATAAATGTTTTTTTACTTCGACTTATTGTGCTACAGAATTCTAGGATAGGCGAGATAAAGCTTTTTCGCCAAACATTCCAGTAATACTTACTGGCGATCGATTACTAAAACTTCCACGCCAGGTTCGAGTGCTACCGCATTCGCAGTACGGACATCTTCGCTGAAATAGGACGGCAGATTAGAAGAGTAAATATCGAGGCCGGATCACAAGTTGTGATCAATATAAACATAGCTAAGGACACCATATGTGGGAAGAAGACAGCGAAGATTGCAAAGGATCGTTCAGATGGAAAATGTAAGGAACATGGGAGGAGGAAGGGAAATGAGAACTACAGTACATTACTGAGTGGAGAGAAAAAAAATGTAACATACTGCAAATGAGACGCAACCGCTCATCGTTGATGAGAGAAGGTTCTAGTGAGCAGGAAAAGCAGAAGATCCGTTTTGTACGAGGTGTGGAGAAGAGGAGACAGAGGAGCACCTATAGGGTACTGTGCCTATGTCCAAGATGGGAAACATATGGGGAAATGCAGTACGACAGCCAGCGAGAATAGGAAACCAGAGGCATTGTTTAGGAGGGTGAGTCAGATCCCCCCCCCCCAATATCTCCGAGGACGGAGAAAAACCCGGTGCAAAGAAGAAGAACATGGAAAGTGGGATATAAACACTTCTGGAAAAATTCAAATAAATTACTGTGGAGCAATTTTCTAGAATGGTTACCATGCAGAGCTCGGTGTAAAAATGATTCTCGTCGATGATTGCGGCATTCGTCTATTTTCGGTGTTCCAAATTAAAAAAACATTTGTGCAAATGAACATCTGCCTCCAGCTGGATCTCGTTCGCCTTTTCGTATTCTCTTTTTTCTTTCACTTCTTCGTATCTATATCTTCGTCTTCCGCTTCTTCTTTTTCTCCTTCTCAGCCTCTTCAAACATTCACACCATCTCTGACTGAATAGAGGTTTGCCAAATTGAACATTCTTATTTATTTTACGTAGTTAAAAAACGACGAAAATCGTTTAGTGTTAGTATTGCAGTGCAATCTACACAGCGTAATTAATATGTAACATTTATATAATGTATATATTTTTTATGGTATATTTTTTACTGGTATAACAATTGAATTCTAGAGGATATGGCGTAGATGCATGGCTATATTAGTGAACTTTGTGAAAATTCATTGACAAGATGTTTGCAAAGAGGATCATCTGCTGGATGTAAACATGCTCCGATCTTTCGAACAACTCACCTCAGCAGGGCCTTCTCGCCGAAGTAGTCGCCTTTATCAAGGCATCTTATTTCTTGTG
Source organism: Nematoplana nigrocapitula (assembly GCA_032274565.1). NCBI lineage: Eukaryota > Metazoa > Platyhelminthes > Proseriata > Nematoplanidae > Nematoplana > Nematoplana nigrocapitula. The sequence continues at coordinate 1,903 of JAUYWV010108574.1, forward strand.
GTGTATCGTGGCCTTTTATCATCTGCGTGATTTTCACCTAAAAAATATTATTCATGCTCAGTAAAAACACCAAAAAATAGGAAAAACAGAAATCATAACCAATTATTTATTTAATAATGAAATCACTGTAAACAGGAAAAATAGGATTTTCAAACCGACTATGGAAAACAGAATATCAGTGAAAATGCACACTATGTTTTAATCAAATTAATAATTTATTATTATTTTAGCAACTCAACAGGAACTTTTAGATGTTCCACATTTTTTTATTCCTTAATAGTTACAATTAAATTCAGCCAAATTGCAGTGAAAGTATTCATACTACTGTTGTTTTCGCTTGCAGACGCCCGGTACAGACACAGTTAACTTTTTTATAAACTCAACAAAAGCGCAAAGCCAGTAGTAGTAGTAGTAGTAGGCGACCCTTCCCCCAAAGCTACGTGTTAAGGGGATCCGCCGCCCAGCTCTCCAAACCAGCCAATCTCGCGCCACCACTGCTTTAGCAGCGCCACCGCCCCGACGGGGTCCGTTCAAAGAGAGTTTAGGAAAATAGGAGCATGTAAAAAGGTGATGTGTATTATGTGGGTGTGTTTTGCAAATTGGGAAGAGTGGATAATATGTGTGTATGGCGCGATTGATTTTGCGCAAAGCCAGTCGACTGTTTTACCGCCAGAGCGCAAGGTCAGTCGACTGTTATACCGCCAGAGCGCAAGGTCAGTCGACTATTATACCGCCAGAGCGCAAGGTCAGTCGACTATTATACCACCAGAGCACAAGGTCAGTCGACTGTTATACCGCCAGAGCTCAAGGTCAGTCGACTGTTATACCGCCAGAGCGCAAGGTCAGTCGACTGTTATACCGCCAGAGCGCAAGGTCAGTCGACTATTATACCGCCAGAGCACAAGGTCAGTCGACTGTTATACTGTGGCATGACGCGTCTATTTCTAGAGTATTCATCTCCTATTTACGAGATATAAGCGCGGTATGCTCTTCGATATGTATATGAGTACGGGGCTAATAAAAAGGTTGTTTGATGTTAGTATATGTAAGCAGTTGCAAATCTGCAAAAAGTGCTTGCAGCCAGTGAACGTTCATTCATAGCTCTATGTCGTCTTAAGGCATACGTACTTACTTTCGACCATGTTGCAGTCGTATGTCAAGCACCTGAGATAGAGGAGGGATCACCTCGACCTTGACACTGTGCCCAATGACTTTGTGTGTACGGAACAACGTAGTATCGCATAAGGAAAAACTATAAACCTGACAGTGTATTGAGTGTATATCATTATCCTTCCTCTAATTGAATAGTAGCTTCGTTAGATAGCGCTTAAGTTTGCTAATGCAAATCTATTGTAATATTTCATTGTATTAATATTTTAAAAAAATTAAAAGAAGTGTAAATATTTTAATGTTCAATAGAGAAATTTATGTACGTCTACTCCTTGTTGTTATCCTTTTCGTCTGTTAAACCATACTACATTTACGCAGTAAACAACATCCGCGGCTCATGTAAGCTATTTGATGATACCACTTTTGGCGGCAACTTGTTGATATTTTCTGTGTATAGGATTATCTCATTACCAGGTGGCATCTCCGATTCGGGGGATTATCTAGGCACAGCACAGCTAAAAAAAACGTTGGGCAGTAGGGATTTAAAAACAACACCACTCTGATTGCATTGTTTTAACATTTTTTCCCTGTTTAAACCTGCCAAAATTATGATCAATACTGAAAGAATTCTTTTCAATTATTTCAAACAACTCAAAATAATGAGAATAACTTTCTTTGGTATATTACTATTATTATACACGAAGTGCTGCGATAGACGTTTTCCTTAAAATAAATAATACAATTTGAAATGTTGGATCTCTAACTGAGTATATCAGATGCTAATTTAGCTCATATGAAAAATACGCTTCTTCGCCGACACATACCTTTCCGGATTTTATTATGAAAAAGGTCTGTCCGATTTCTCCTTCTCTCACAATGAAATGGTTAGCTGCATAGAAATCCTGAAACAATGTGGAAACAAAAGAGTTATACTCAGATGTACTTGTAGGGAGGGATACTTCCAGGATAACGACTACTACAAATAAAAAGAACAATCAGGCCAGTATGAAACATTGACTTTTATGCGACCGGCTTCGCTTCTGTAGCATCAGCATTCTTAAACAAACAAAAAAATGACATGTTTCAGAGAAATTGACAGTTACCAGAAAATGGCAAAAAAGAAACATGTTCCATTGTTAGCCAAACAATTATTGAGATGGGGAGCACTCCTTGATGTGAAGCGCCTCCTGATTTGCCAGGTCGAAGTTGGCACACGGCAGTGCAGTAAATGCGGAATTGGACTAGGTTAGTTTCAGTCTTTCTATGAATCTGACAAAAGTTTTGAAAAGGCTTAATGGCAACGATCGATAGAGAATTTGTATCCCAAGATCTGGACCAACGGCCCAGCCTCCGGCGGCATCGCGAAAGAAGCATCCGACATCGTCATCATCATCCAAGAGATCCGCCACTCCACCATCGGCATCCCACCCGGTCAAATCACCTCCTCATTTAGAGCGGAAGCTGTGGCGTGCCTAAAAGGACTCGAAGTCGCCCGAGACCTGCAAGACCTTCACCGCCTCTCCGGGTGCGCCTCCTCTCATAACCCCAGTCTTTGGTACGCCGCCTAAGCACGGGACCCTCTCTCGCCAGTCAGACTCGACCTGTCAGATAATTTGCTTGCCATGCCGACCATCTTCCACCAATTGATTGCCCTCTAAATAGTCCCCGCTACTGCGCGATCTCTGGCAACGAATCCTCAAATTCAGCCGCCCAAGACGGCGCTTCCCAGAAGACCTCTCTCACCTCTTCCTGCCCTGCACAGCTCACACCCAAGCCCGCCACCTCTATCTTGGAGACAACCCCTCTCTGGAAGGCATCTCGGACAAATCCCGCGCTCTCCCCTATTTGAGGGAGATCGAGATGCTCACGCTCACTCCCCCTCGACCGGGGAGAAAGAAAGAAAAGGCAGATACGAAACAAAATTTATTTAGCTAACAATTGAGCATCTATCTTACTTTATTTCCATTTTCAAATAATTGTCAATTTTACTGTAACCCATTGTTTATTTATTTAACTCTCAGTTTGTTTACTATACAGCCGCATGTTTTGAAGCTGCTTGTAAGTGTTTATAAGTACTACATATTAAGCGAAACCAGTCGCAATAAATGTCTCAAAGTTACATAAAAAGACCATTCTTGAAATATACAAATATACATATAATAAGCAAATTGCCTGTTTACTTTTTCCAGAGAATCGGCAATTTTGGACAATTTTTCAATCGGCAGATTCTTCAGCAAAGGGACACTAAAAAACGTAGAACATCAAATGGGCATTTATAAGTAAGTCGCAATCAGATGACGGGAAGAACAAAGGAAGGTGGCTGAAAAGGGAAATTTAAAATTATAACAAGTTGATAACATTAGGCATAACCCAGGAAGCATGGAGACGCTTTTAATTTCACCAGAGCAACAGTCGATGATAAAATAGTGTCTAGCTTTGCTAAAGAATTTTCTAAGTAAAAGGCGGCAATATTACTGTTCAAAATAGCAATTTTATTTTAAATATTGGAATATATAAAAATCAAACAATTTTTTTCAGAATAATAGTTTGCCACTGTTCACATCTCTAACCCACACCTTTTCCATCCACAATAGGCGTACCTAATTAACTTCCGAATTTTACAACAGAAATCGGCTTATAAGAGCCACACCGTTTGTCAGATGATGGCAACTTTTCAAATTATTTAAAAAAAGTTATTATCGAATCGTTTTAAACGTTAGTAGCCATTTTAATTCAGATATGTTGTAACATATACTGTTTTGTAGACAATAAAACTATCTGATTATGGTTTATTAATGTATTATATTAAACATCAGCATTTTTGGTTATGTGCACGGCATTACCCCACCTTCCCCTAAATGTTAGTCCAACTAATTTATTAAAAATGATAAATATTGCAATCAAAGCAAATTTGAAGCGCAAATATATTTTTGATTAGTCTAACCTCGTTATCTCGCCACAGTCCGTCTGGAGCAAATTGTTGGCGAGAGTCAAGATAACAGTCTGAGGCTTCCATAACAGAACATTTTGTTCCCAATGCCACACATCGACTTGAAACGCTGCAGTCATTCGCTAGAGTACTGGAAGTTCGTAATGCCTAGTTCATTTCCCAAGTGCTTGTCCTTCTCACACAAAACAGCATCAGTGATGACGGCATTCTGCGACCATACTGCCATCTCCAGATTGGAATGCTGTCCAAGTCGCAATTTCTTTGAGCCACTGGGACGATCATTTTGCTTCCACTTATCTTTACTCGCTATGATATCCCCATACTTCTCTGGCTGATAGTTTGACCAAATTTCGCAATAAATACTTTCATTGCATTGTTGCAAGTCAGAAGCCTCACAGAGTCAGCTTTCTATGTTGTCGATATGTCCTTTCTTTGTTTATGGGATAGCAGAGGCAATAAGAAGCATTAGCATACACTAACAGTTAGTTGATCCCAAGAAAGTGTTTTACTACCACTGCATCTAAAGCTTGGTCTAGTAAAAAACTTCCCCAAGAAATTGGAACCAGCAAGTGCAAGTTTTCAGTACCTGACGACAAAATTCAAAGGTGTTGTATCAGAGGCAAAGTTGAAAACAGGTGTACTGAATGGTCCTCAAGTTTGTTCACTCATAGATGATGGTAAGTTCTCTGCTACTCTGACTCTAATAGAAAAAGAAGCATGGGTTGCATTCATTGATGTGGTCCGCAACTTCTTGAGAAATCGCCGAGTTGACACCTACAAAAATATTGTGAATCAATTACTGCAGACCTATCAACTTGTTGGTGCTAGAATGTCCTTGAAGATACACTTCTTCCATTTCCACCTAAATTTTTTTCTTCCCAATCTTGGTGACATAAATGATGAACAGGGTGAAGGATTCCATTAAGATATTGTAGATGGAATCTCGCTACTAAGGCAGCTTTAGCCCAAATATGCTAGATAATTCCTGCTGGACATCACAACATGAAGCTGACAGCAATTTTCGATGTAAAAGTAAAGCTCAGAAACATTTTTGAAAGATATCATGCGCATATATGACACCTGTCTATATTTTGTTCTTTGTCTATTGTAATCCAATGAATGCATTATATGAAATGAATGTACTTATATAGTACAATATAGAAATCAATAAACTGTATGTAATGGGCAAAAACTAAAGTTAGATCGTAAATTAATACCTGCTAATTATTCAAAAAGTATAATGCATTTTCAGAACCAAAATGGTTGTTGAGCAGTGTAATCATTCAAGTAATTAACCTTCAAACTTTGCCCTTTTTATAGCTGCTGTGGTCAGAATAATATTAGACTTAGTCAAAATCTTATATTAGGTTATAACTCATAATACCATATCCATATTACATTCAATACAATGATTGATATATTGCTTGTTATATAATATTTTCTCACCATTGATACTATATTTGGCTGATGTGGCCTATATCAATTATAGAAGAATGATGTACTAGAAAGAATCCATTATTTAATAAATATATACAAGTTTAAAGATCTTTCTATGAATATGATCTATCTACAAAATAGTTGAATAAATTGATTTCTTATTGTCACTATTTAAATGACTTTAATTAACAGTCTATCCATATGTATTTTATAATCAATATGACTAATAATAATATCAGCGATATCCTATTTTACTGGCATAAATTAAAAACGAGTTTAAAAAGTTCGCAAACAATATATTTATATATATATATGTATATATAACAACTACACAAAAGAATATTTTACAGAACTATTTAAATATATAATGGATATTGTTCCCAAATAGCACACAATGTACGGCGAAATAGTTCCTGTTTTTTGCCGATATTCCAGATGAACTCGGAGATGTCGATTTCATAGTTTAGCGTCTTAAATTATTATTATACGCAGGTCGAATAACCAACCGTATAAACAACCATATAAGAATGACGGAATATGTATATAATATTCGTTTTTTCAACCAAAATCCTTTGATAGGATAACAATGGTGGAACTTGAAATACTTTGAGTTCAGAACACCTCAGTCTCTGTTAAACAGACACAAATACAACCTTTCAAAGAGCAAAATAGTTGACTGAGTGTCGTGGAGTCGTGCAGCCAGAGTGTACATGCGATTGTCACGATTGTACCGAGAACACATCACTGACTCAGCATAAATAATCATAGGTAACCAGCGATCACCAATGAGCTGACACCTAATACCGCTCACTCTGATGCCGCTAAGACATGATTCCAATTCAAGCAAAATCAATATCAGACTAACTATAAAACATAATTCGCTACACTTGAAGGGATATCAATAAAGTTACATGAAAGACATATTACCACATTTAATCAAGAGAGTTTTATATTATTGTCTGAGTGATTAGACTTTATACATTTATGTTTGTAAGGTTTATGTGGTGAAGCTGTATCTGATTATATGCCTTGCATTTGTTTAATTGTCTCCATTTGTCACAACACTCCTAGCTTACTGTAATGGTTGGATTATGTTTATCATTTGTTAACTCATGTTGTTTATATACTTATAGTTGTATGGTTGGTTTTACTTTTTAATTTGGGATGCTAAACTACAGAATCCCCATCGGAGATATATGATTAAAAAAGTTGGTGACTGGTCCCACACTGGTATTATTTTCTTCTTCGCATGACTCCACAGACCTATTCGTTGTGTATGAATCACAGGATCAATAGATCATTGGATTTGGGATCAACAAAGTGTTTGGAGTGGTTGACAATGGAGTGGGTGTATATACCGTCACCAATTGCATCGATGCCTTGGTACACAAGCACTTGCTAAAATGCACAAAACATCACATCCAAATCACAAACACCTCACAACATGAGAATACAGACACCCCAGATGCCCCCTCAAACCAAACATCGTCACAAAATACAGAAACCACATCGCCCACCATATCAGACAGAACACCGCAGACATCGACAACACCACCTACAAACAAACCATTAAAGATATACATACAAAACATGTCAACGACACAATTCAAACACTAATACCCAACCCAGTACTCAACACCGCACCTCCACGAATCAGCCAAACAGAGGGCACACTAAACAGATCACAACGGAGGCTCCTAGCACAGCTAAAGAGCAACTCCTGCCCTCGCCTCAACCACTACCAATATTTTATCAACAATACAACACTAGATATATGCCCAGCCTGCGGCTGCACACCCCATGACACCACACACATATTCAACTGCCGCACTAACCAACGACACTAACAACCTCTGGACCAACCCGGTCCAAGTTGTTCAATTCCTCACGAGCCAAGGGGGGGCAGCAAACAACAACAAACTGTAAGTTAAAAAAGTATAAATCTTCTGAAAAATATTCACATTATCAGGACTTATGTTATCATATTTTGCAAACTACAAAAATTAAAGAATTATTTTAAATTAGCTAAGAAAAACAAAAATACCATATCAGGAAGAAGAATACTAATGACGTGTTTTCTAGTTGATCTCCCTAGTAATTATAATAAAAAATAATATTAATTATAAATTATATAATGAAAGTGAATTGATTTTTATGCAAAAGTGAATTTTTTTACTTTAAAAGAATTAGAAAGTATTAGAACTGAAAAAAATGAATATGAAGTACTAAGGAAATTTATTGCAATATATTTTTGGAAATATGATATAAGGTTTTGGGAGACATCAAAAGCATCTATTGGTCAGCAATATAATATATTATATATGTGAATTTTTAGTATTATTGTAATAAATATATTGATCAAAGATACATTTTTGTATATTAGGTACATATATAATTTATTTACTATTTTTGAGTATTGATATATATTAAAAAGATTTTTTAATATATAAATATTTACTAATATAATAAGTACTATTTTATATAAAAATTATTTTTTTAAGGTAATTTTAAATTTAATTGGTTTATGTAAACACAGCACGGCTATTCGATTGGAACTGGTTGATTAGCCAATTTGATTATTCTTTTTGAATATATATAAAAAAGTATTGAATATCAAAGACGTGTCTAGCTCTGGAAAAGAGATAGGACTATTAAAGCTGCTTTGAAACCTTGCCTGAAGAACAAAGCAAACATTACCTTGATCTTGAAGTATTATGAGTCTGACAGCTAAATAGTCAAATTGGCTATTTAATTGGTTTCTGTCAAATAGCTACTATGTTATGTAAAACCTTTTTTAAATTTTTTTTGGGAAAATGTATTGCTAAGCTAGTAGACTGTAGAATTTCTTATGTCATAAAATATTAATTATATTACTGTAAGTGTAATTGTGATGCATTATCATCAAAGCAAAATAGGGGGAAATTATGATAAAGGCCAAGCTTCCTGTCCTGATAATGTTTATATAGTCTGTAGACTCACTAGACACTAGATTGTAAGTGTAGAGTTAAAAATATTGGATGTCATGAAGAAAATTAGATAGAAAACTATATCCTGGTTAACATTTGCTACCCTGTGATGAAAATAATAAACCATAGATTTCGCCAAGAAAATATATGCATTTTAATTTGGTACATTTCTGGAAATATTTTATTTTGAAAATGAAATAGTGAAGCCAAAGCAAAGGAATTTACAAATTACTACAAGGTAAATATTGAAAACTTGAAGCTGGAATTGTGTCAAAGCCAAATGATTGAGTCATATGAAATAAGCGCTTCGCTCATTGATCACGCCAGGTACTTAGTGATTGGCAGATTACTTTGATTTTATCTTTGACATTGTGACGTGTACTTTTACAATTACATTGAAACTATTTTCGTTTCGTAGATCTACATATATGCATCATATCGACTAATTATAATAAAAATAAGTAAACTGAAATGAATTTCTGCACATAAATATTGATGTACAGAGTGAAACGTATGCATAGCGAACGTCAAAATAACAGTTACCTTATTCATGAATTAAAAATAATGGTAAAGTAATATTTCCGCCACTAGATTATGCCGTGAATTGATACGTATAAACAATATCAGACAATATGGAATTTCAATAATAAAAAATAAAAGTAAAAATAAGATTTATTGAAAAACGCCGATCTTTCAAACCTATCTCAGGTTTATAGACATGACAAAGTGATTACTGATAAAAAGTGACAAACAACTGTTTAAAGATTATTGAGTTGAGCAAACCATTAGATTGCACAAACCAGATCCGAGAATAAAATTAAAAAAAAATTAAAAAAAATTAAAATTTTCGTTTAGTCAAGAGAGACGGGGTAAGGTTTTCAAGTACCGGCATATTTTTCAACTGAAAAAGTGTTCCTTAGGGTCGGTCCAAGTATTACTTAACGCTGAGCGGCGGGTGAGGGTTGTTCGTTGAAACGTTACGTTGCGTTATGGGGGGTGGGGGTGTTCACATACTTGGCCAAGAGTCAATCAGAGAGTTCTAAAGAGATGAATGGCACTCCTCCACTGGAACGCTTTAATAATAGAACAAAATACTATTGAACACGAAACACAACAGTTATATATAATTATGTTGAATTCAGTAAAAAGTCTTTATTGTGGGGTGGGGTTTTAGTGGTCACGTTAAGTAACGCTGAGGAGGGTGTCTCTTACAGCATTACTGTGCGTTATGGGGTGGGAGTTGGGGTGTGTTCAGAATAGTGAAAAATTGCTTTACGTAATTACTTGAACAGTTCCTTATTATATCTAGGTAAGTAAGTTACAACAGATATCATAAACGAAAACTAAAAAGGCTCGCTTGCACCAGTCGGGGGTAACTCACACCCGAGATAAATTTAACTCGGAGGTAGCTATCTCCAGGATAAATTTCCACCGCCTTTTCGGTGGCACCAAGTCGGGGTTAGCTATCCCCGAGATAAATCTGGAATCCCCTATTCTATTTATATCAGTCGTTTTCATTGGCTCTCGATATGACGCAGTATCTCTACCGAGTAAACTTAGCTGTGTCGGCCTATACCTCACCCGCCTGTACACTGTCCGCTTCGCATTCTTGAACCACACACCCACCCTATCCTGATCCTCCTGTCTCGCCACCTTTGCCTTCCTATCGACCACTCATTCCCCTCCACCTCCACATGGCTAGAAACCCATTGTAATACCACTCTTCTACCCTACGCCCACAAAACACTGTTGTCCCAGATTCTAGAATCGTGGCTCGATCCAGGCCACCGACAAACGATGTTTGAAATTTTCTAGTCGCATATGACTTGCACATAAGGAGAAGAAATCCCTTTCCGGTTCCGATATGCCTCGGAATTGCGCTTAGTGGGCTTGGAGATAAGAATACGCGTGCAGTCGATGGTTCCTATCACTCCTGCAAATTGGGCAAGTGCCCGAAACCTCTCATTGGTTTTGGGTGTAGGCTGAAACATGGTAAAGTTTGGGCGAAGAGTAGCCAAGGCTGATGCTACGTGGTGGCAAATGCGACTAGTTGATCTCCAGACACTCGATGAAAAGAACCGGTAGCCAAGAATCTTCAAAATAAGAATAACTGTACAATAGGCGGCGTTGCTTGGTATCTCTCGCTGTTATGTACAATATGTTCATTTATTAAATTAAGAACAAGTATCACAGTTTCCTTTGATAGTCTGAATCTGTCACGAAACTTTTCTTCCTTAAAACGATGAAATTGGTCATCACGACGGTGAAATATTCGCTGAAAAACTAAACCTTCTACTTCTTCAATTAGTTCAAGATCTTCCATGTTTACGCAAATTATGAACGAAACTAGATTTACCCCCGACTTTATACCCTGCTTGAGC
>JAUYWV010108585.1:0-12745 GCA_032274565.1 Nematoplana nigrocapitula
GGAAGAGTCAGATGGCCCGATGGTTGATCTGATGATCCACACGAAAGAGGAAGATGGGGAAGAATGAATTGGAGGTCATCATCGACACAATTCTTATTTCCAGACGTGGGCTGAAGTATGCGATTACATGTTGCCGCACGCCATGCTGCTCGGGCCTGAGAGAATGTTGAATTCGAGTTGAACCCTCCTCGTCTTCGAATCACAGAGAACAGATTCTGAAGAATTTGGGAAAACACAAAAAATGAATATTATGACTGTGTATGTCGTTTGTTCTAAAATTAGAATCATTCGGAGAGAGCTGAAATTTTGTGTACCCGTCCATTGAATGGCGGAGCAGGGCATTCACTGTGTTTTTTTAATATTCCTCTGTATGATGCTACAGGTTCCATTTTAGGCCCTTTTGTGACTAATAAAACTATTCGTCACTTTTATACCTGTTCTTCTTTACGATTTTAATAAATTGGTGGGATAAAGAACACCTTACGTTGCAGTGAAATCACCACTGACCACAGCCATATATTGCATTTTATATTATTGATTTACTGATAGATTTATTGTAACACATTCTACGCAATATCTCCCAATTTCCATTGCTGATTCGAACAAAATTTGCCACATTTGTAAATAACCAGACTATAGAATTCCAGAACAATCGATAATTAATAATGACGATAAGCATATATGATTGGTTGTCGAATCATCAAGTAGATATTTAAATTTATTTAATAGTTAAACCAAATTTTACTAGAACTACTGCATACCTCGAGACAATCCTGATTGAAATGTCGTGTAGATCTGAAGTCAAAGCCTCGGGTTGAAACAACGATTAATGATTCCAACAATATTGTCTATTGTGATCAAAAGACTTTTCTTGAATGATATTGATGATTTCTGAGCTCCCGACTTCATACGATGACGGAAAGTCCACGAATAAATCCAATGTTTCAGTTCATCAATTTGCTGCAACTTATCATGAACGTTGTCTCGAGTGATGGCTTTGCTTATGGAGTAAATCGAAAGGTCGTGAAGAATTAAGTAGGCCAAACATATCTGTGACGAGATGCGCTTAGGTGCAGTTGGACTCAGTTTGTTGTTCTGTTGGTTGGTGATCGATTGGTTTGTTACTATAGTGTTCATTTGATGATCTATCTTTGTGATAACTATATATCAGCAGTCAGGCGGACTTATTTGGTACAGCGCTGATTTCTTGGACCACAAATATGTACACTGTTTTGTTCGTTATAACACAGTCGTGTTACAATATCATTGACACGAAGACAAAACGATGCGGTCTGTGTAGCAAGATGCTAGTCCTGGTCCGTTTGAAATACCCCTCTGTCTACTTCTACCGGTGTATTCAATCCTGAATATATAAAATGACACCAAGGTTTGAAAAATGTTATCGTTGTGAATATACAGTATACATATTCTATACGTGCTAAATTAAATAAATTAAGTGAAATTGATTAATTATCGTTACATCGTTAATTGCAGCTACTCAATACATTAAATAGCAAATTTGCCAGATGATTATTCGATTATCTATAGAATTAAATGAAAATAGTGACGGAAAGAAAGAAGACTAATAGAGCTAATAATAAATGTACCTGAATATTATAGTAGCACATATTCATCTTCTTTCAGAAACCGTTATGCTTATATGCTATTAGTGCTGATGAAGAAATAAATGTTAATCATTAATTAATTCGTATATTAACAAAGTTAACAGTAATAATTTTACGACAATACTAATAATGATGATTATTTAACACAAGTTTATTTAATAAAGTAGTCTCGAAACTTCATTTACTCTAATAAGACATACCCTCTGAAACATCCCGACTCATTAACTGAGTTGCAATTTTCACTTTCATCTTTTGTGCATTTGATGGATTCAGATGACATTGTTTGAGTTTGGGAGCAAGACGTATGGTTTGAGTTTGGTCAAAATTGAACAGCACTTTAATGCAATGAATATCACCGATGATTTCTCCATTAATCTGATAAATAAACGGATAAAAAATATTGACTCCTGCCAAAAGAGACAAATTCGTTGTAGCAGGAGGTTAAAAGCCTCTATATAGATGAATAGAAATACATGTATAAGAAGAAATCTGTAGAGTTAACAAAAAAGTGATATAGAAAAATTGGCTGATACGGGCGATAGCAGTATAAGTGGTCCGACATTTTAGCTTTCTTATTTTCAGACTGAGCCATCTTTTTAGCGATCTTAAGATCTTTTAGAGCGCTTATTATAATGCAAGAAAAAGTAATTAAAAAATGTGCATTTTTACGATATAGTCTGATGTTAGTGACTATACTCCATGGGATTAACCATCCAGGACAGAGGCCAGCTTGAAACCATTGGCAACGTCAACACTTTTTCGGCTGCTGGTACATATCAAGACTCCTTCGGCGGTCAGTACGGACGACACAGAACGGAGTGCTGAGCAGGACTACGAGGCCACTCTCCCCTGTATGGACTCGGGGGTATAGGCGACGACTCCACATCAGGGTCTACGCGCTCAAAGGGCTCCGAAGAAGATGGTGGACTTCGTTCCTTCCTAACAGGGAGTAGTGGCGACCGTGTACTTAGCTTCAGTGTAGTGCTATTGACTTCTCCGGCGAACACTGCTGGCGGACAAAATGTGCCCGGAGTGCTTTGTTATCCAAACAACCAGACACCCGTTGCTGGAGTGCGAACATCTAGAGGTGTCGTACTGGCGAAGACAGAAGTGGGGACCCAACCCCCGTACGCCAGACTGCTTCCACGACGGAATGGAGCTTTTGGAGTTTTTGAGGAGGGTTCCCGGTCACCTCCTGAAATCCCTGCTATGGACTTCCCGCAGCCGCTAGAAGAAGAAGTTCTCTGTCAGACTTAGTGAGTTCACTGATTTGTGCTTAAGCGACAAACTTTCTTAGCGAAGAAATGCGTTCTCTCTCTCTCTCTCTCTCAGCAATACTGATCAATCAGACGGGGCGTTTAGGGCCTATATAGCTTTAGTAATCCTATCTATAATAAGGAATTTGAATTATGTAGTACATTGATTTAGCATCGCAGCAATCTCCATTCTCCTAGTTGATTCATTTCGCATTGCAATCAATAATCGCTTATTCTGCAGAATTCAAATTTAGCAATCGGCTACTGCAGAATTCAAATTCCTGCAGCATATTAATTTATCATCGCAGCAATTGAGTCATCAAGCAAGCAAATCCGTCAAGAGAGTTGTGAGAAAAATACCGGTCAGACATACATACATACATACCCACATTTCTCTAATTATAGATACTGTAGGTTGTATTCACAATGAAATGGCATTCTGGCCTCAATTGAATGATACCTTATAGCCTGCAGTCAACACTGGTGGTTTTTCAGATGATTAAGGCCACTTTGAGGAATTTGAGGACACCTGTGCTAATTCTTCTGTTTGGTTTCAGATTGACCGAAGATGAGGGCGTTTCACCGAATAGTTTAATTTCGAACATCAGCGAGTGCACTATTAACAAGTTAGTTTCCCACTATATCGGCATTTTAAGAGTTTAAAAAATATGTAAATCATTTCCTGACGACAATTTGCATTAATTAAACAAAGTCGACGGAAACATCGCATATATCGGTGGATTATAAATAGGGCTGTGTTCACTCCAAATAAGTTGGAATAAGTATACTAGAGTAGACACGTTCATTTAAAGATAATGGAATTCCGTGTAATTCCATTGATTGCCCTTTCGGCCAATCACATGCGACGATTTTCTGTTTTAAAAATAGCAGTAGAATTTGCTAGGCATCAAAGCTCTTTGGCAGGCATGTAGTGATTGTTTGTCTAATACAATGATAGAACACATTCTCGTTTCATTTTTTTCTGTCTGTACAGTTTTTAGCTCAGCTTGTTGCCATTTTGGAAAAAATTAACCGAAAATCAATATTAGCCCTTTTGCGATTTTTGCCTATATACCAAACACCCCCAAACCGAAATTAGATGTTTTGCCGCGCGTGTCTACTCTAGTTGATGTATTCCATCCTGTGGTTTGAACAGCACGACTACCGGGTTTTATTTATTATATGCAACACTAGGGACAGCTATTGAAAAAAGGGCAAATCTGGTTATTCCTGTCTATATCTTATTTTTAACACCTGGACTACAAGTTTACGTTCTGAAAATGGAAAACTTCATAAATGAAGAAATTGGGGCAAAGTGGGGAAAGTTCTTGGCTATTCTAAAACAGATGCAAATAAATACTGGTCATTGTTGGAGAGGGTTTTCAGCAAAAGAAATGGCGGCATCGCATCTGATGGCCTTAGCAATTTAAAGCAAAATAATTCGTTCTGTGTAGAAGAACCAGTTCCTGTTTGAATTCCAATTAATCTTGACTGTATACCATCTTGTGTTTATGGAGTTGCTTTGTTGGTATTTGCGTTTGTAGACAAAATTTAATTAAATTTAGTATACTGTATATTCAGCGGGAACTGTTTGAAATACCAATTTAAAATTTGCAGCATTTCAGCCCGCTGAGAACACTATTTATTCCTTCGACGGTTATTTTAAAATCCGTAGACAAAAGATGTAGAAAGGCAGAAGTGATCACTCCTCGCGACCCTCCTCTCATTCAGATCCGACCCGGACTACGAAAGTCGACAGCGAGTGGAGAGAGGGACGGCCCAATTCAACATGGTTAATCACTTGTCCACTTACATTCCGGCCTGCATCATGGTGCTCATCTATGGCGCATACTCAGATCGAGTGGGGCGAAAATGGTGCCTAGTGATTCCCTGTTTGGGATATTTCTTCAAATCGATTCTCGTAGGTGAGAGATTTGTTTTACTTCCTTTGAGATCGACCTCAAACAGGATTGTCCTGTAGTCGAGTAGAGAGGGTTGACAAAAGCTATTGGGGAAGGCGCAAGTCGAGAGAGAAGTTACTCTGAACGCTTAGTAGGCGCTCTCTCGTGGTACTCGGTTGAGATTTTCTATAAATACTTTGACAGTTGCTGATACGCAGTTTTCACAAAAAGGTAAGGAAACACTTAGAAAAACTATAACTCTACCAAAGATCGTGATTTTGTAACATATTATTTTTATTTTACGACTAAGATACGCTCACCTCTAAAACAAAACTGAAAATCACCCAGTCTTATGTTTTATTCAATGAGGTGGATTCCGTGGTACAGCCGTCTAGCTCCCAGGGAAAAAGATTCAGAACTTCAACATTTCTTTCCATCTTATATATTCTTTGTTGTCGGAATTAGTTCGGAGAACGGAAGTATATTTGAAACTGAAGCACCAGTTTGGCTTTCTGTTCACCTTATACTGGCATCTTCTCAAGCTGAACTACGTGAAACTGCGCGCAAATTTCAGGCACATTTCTCAATTTACATTGAAAAAGAAAAAACGTGTTTGAGGATGAGCTAATTCAATTCTTTGGCTACATTAAACAGTGTTCTACTGAAGTTGTTTCACCTCCAACTTGTTTGAGACGCATTCGAGAAGACGGAATATCTGAAGCATTTCCGAACGTCGACACTGCCTATTAGACTATACTTGACATTGCCCGTCGCTAAACACGGAAGGAGAAAGATCGTTGTCTGTGCTCAAGAGAGTAAAGAATCAGCTGCATTTAACTATTGTGTGACTTGTCTCTCTTGACCATTGAAGCAGACTTGAGCCACAATATTGACTTTGAATGTATTGTTCCAGGATTTTCCAAATTGAAATCTAGGGAAAAAAGGTAGTATGTAGTCTCATAATCTGTTGCATGATCTGTCAATATACAGTAGATGTATCATATCTGTCTGTCACACATATTTTATTTGTCTCAATCACATATCTCTTATCTGTCACATAATCTGTCACATGAGTGACCTCTAGACTCTTGTAAAATAATGTACAATACACAGACTATCATTTCTTGAATTTTGGTATTTTTTAATTTATGGGGCCCTGCTAAAATGAATGGCCTAGGGCCCCGAGTTATCTTAATACGGATCTGCATATAACCTACTTGCCTCATTTCAGCGCAAACTTCTTTATCTTTTTACATGTAGAAGATTTTGAAGTATCAATCTGTATCCCGCCCACAGAAGTATGCAAAACGTCGGTTCTTAAGAGCTCTATTTTATTGTAATAATAAAATTCGCCACCGCTCGTTAGGGAGCTACCGGTGCGCATTTTGAATACTTATCACTAGAGTTCGCTTATTCATGACATCAAGACTGCTTATTACGACAGGAAGATCAATAAAATAATAAGATCAAATGGATCACAGTAATTAAATGAAAGTAAATTGCATAAAATTAAAGTTATTGATATAAAGTAAACTTAAGGTTGAAAAAATCTGTATGTACACGCAAGGGAGGAGACAATCTTTTAATCCATATTGCTTCCAGCACCTCGTCTTTTGTAGTGAGCACACTTGGCGAGGACCGGGAAACGAGAGTCTGCGACGGCTCGAACGACGGTAAGCAGTGGGGCTTTCTTGTAGGTGCTTGGCAATATGTGATGACGACTTGATCTGCCGTTGTTGAAGTACTCCAGTGGGTACATGCTCCTTTATTCTGTTGCTAAGGGGGCGTGTTGTGCGTCAGGCGTATGTAGCATTACAGCAGCATTTGTTTAAATAGATAACAGAGGTTGGAGAGGCAACAACGCGGTCCGTGGCCACCAGGGAGCGTAAGTGGTCTGGACTTGGAGTAGAAATTAACAGAGATAGCCAGGGTTGGTGTGGAGACTGCGGAGCGGTCTGCTTTGTCTTCTTGATGACATCGTCGTTGAGGAAAGATAGTTTGAGAAACGCTTTCTTTTTCTGTGGACCGTACTGGCGGGGTGATTGTGATTGCTGACGAGTGGCGTCTATGTATCGACACATGAACTCCATAGGGTATTCGATCTGCAAAAGATGCCCTCTATTGTCTTTTGTTCATTTTCCTGCCTGTCGTATGCAGTCTTGATGTCACGAATAAGCGATATCTAGTGATATGTATTCAAAATGCGCACTGGTATATAGTTCTCTGACGTGCGGCGCAGAAATTTGAAGTATAATGAAAATGGCAGGTTCCACTGATGCAGATGTCGGCGCTGGCATGCTTGGAGTTGTGCGTGAAATTAGGACTAACATTGATCCTCTCTCCAGTCACGCTATAATCGCATTCAAATCATTTGTGAGTATCGACTTGTCTACATGTAAGATTAGATGACCCAAGTATCAGCATGTACTATCGTCTGCATGTAGTAGACTGCTCAGGTCGATCAATTCACGGTAAAATTTCAGCAGAGTGCTGCGCTGCATATACAGTCACCTTGTCACCTTGTACCATCGAGTCGCATACGACCCCTGGCGATATCCATGGTTGTCTTCCTCCATTTTGTCCTGTCTCTGGCGTCCCTAGTCATGTCTGTAATTGTTGTTGATCGTGCCTTCTTTATTGTGTCCGTCCATTTTATTATTGGTCTTCCTCTTCCCCGATTTCCGTTGACATTACTTAGCATCAGGTCTTTTTCCATACAGTACAGTATATAATCAACTCATGACACAAACTATGGTGTAACACTGCTTCTTTCATCATATTTACTTGTGATTTTTATTTTCCCATACATGTTACATACAGTAGACTTCGAGAAAGTGTTCGACAGAGTCAACTGGGAAATCTGAATGGATACACTCAAACTTATCGGGATAGAATACTTAGCCAAGATCTATATATATGAATCAAACTGCTACCATCTTGATAGAAAATGAAGATTCAGAACCAGCGGTGATTAAACAAGGAGTGCAACAAGGATGTCTTCTACCCCACTGTTATTCTCTGTTATTGGAAAACCAACCAAGAAGTATTAGAAGAGATAAAAAGACGTAATTTACTTCAGACTATATTGAAACCGAAGAGGAACTGGATAGCGGTCACATTTTAAGAAAAGATAGCTCAATGAAAACATAATTTAATACAGATTCATATAAGAGAATCACAAAAATAAAGGAAAAGTCGAACGGAGTGGAGAAAACGGATGCTATAAACTTGAACCTGCTTGACAATAGGAAGAACCATCGCTAGATAGATTTTTGCATACTTTCTAACACTTATAGCGAACGCGTATTCGAAGCAGAAATGGGAGATGGTTTGGACATGTTCTGTGGACTGATTGATGATGGAGCATTAGTAAATCCGATAGTGACACTGGCAGTCGATAGCAAAAAAACTGTAAACTCTGTGTATGCCCTACAGTACTAACCAATGAGAATCATCTTGTATAAAAAATTGAAAATTGAAAACAGGATGCATTGTTCTAACTTTTGACTCAACCTACATAGAGCAATAATCATGTAAACAATTCCAGTGGTGAATTCCATGTATCCCTCTGACTCATTGCTTCGGCCTTATGGAGCAGCATAACTGTGAAGGTTATACATCCAAGAGCGATAAATCGTTCGTTTAATTGGGTAGTGTCAAATTGCGAGAATGTATTGGGACCTAATGAGTTACAGAAGGATGACGGAGTAGAGAAGACCTGGTAGAATTAGCACAGGGGTTTTGTGTGCCAAGGATGCCGCCACATTTATAGTTAAGAATAAGATGCAGTATCTAATACGATTAGAAGATTAGAAATATGGTAATCAAGATAATAATGTATCATATTGGATTACAATGCAGGTAAATATCATTATTTACGAAGTACAGATTTCAACGAATACAAAGATTATATGTGATTTAACAAGGCTACTTTAGGGAAACAAATATTCTTTATATTTATCGTGTCCAAGAGATCTTTGTAATTGAATTTTAAAATTTGGTATGAAAATTTTATTAAAAAATCGATTTTATAATAAAATAAATATGCTCAGTTTTTTAATGGATACTACAGTACAGCTTTAAAAATATAATTTAATTAATTATAATAATAAAGCACACAAAAAGTATTAAATTAAGAAAAATTATGAAGAGAATTTATAAAAAATTAACTAATAAATAACAGTAAAATATATATATCGAATTTATAAAACAAAATTTCTTATCGCTGGTTATTATTTGTAAAAAGTGCATTTTCTATTTATATCAAAAAATATTTAGTTGGTTAAATGTTATCACTTCTGTTAGCAGGATGTTCAAGCTTGTTCTCGGTGCGATTTAAAATTAATTTTTATTTAAATATCTCTTGGAAAACGCTATCACCTAATAAATTCAAGGAGAGAATTCTTGCAATCACGGAAAATTCTCTCTTCTGCGCATATCACGTGCGCCAATTAATAGCGACCACCCCACTAAAACTGGTTTTATGCAACTTGCAGGCACACCTTACGATTTTACGCAAGAAAATTTATTTCATTAAACGTCGAAATAATTTCTCGTGTGAAATGCTCGCTGATTTTTCACGAAATACTTTTTCCATAACCTGTTTTTTCAATGATGTCGTGCGATCTAAACATCGTGTACGTCGGGTCATCTGGTGCACTTGATACATTATTTTGTGTGACGAACAGGAAGTCACAGTGCGGACAGAACACGGAGAGACGGAATGGTTCAATATTGCGAAGAGAGTTTGGCCAGTCTGCATTCTGTCCCCCTATTTATTCAACATGTACAATGAAATGATATTGAAATTCGTGCTGGATGAAGTAGACTGCGATATTAGAATAGGATGAAAGCAGCTGAACAACCTAAGGTATGCAGACGACATCACATTTATCATTAAGGGCAAGGTTGAGCTGAAAATTCTGCTGTGTGCAGTGAATAAGGAGAGCGAGAAGGCCGGTCTGTATCTAAACATCAAGAAGACCAAAGTGATGACTACAGGGCACTTAAAAGAATTGAAGCTAGGGAACGAAAGGTGGAGGTAGTCGACAGCTACATCTTCCTTAGGTCCAAAATGTTAGTAAATGGCGTCTGCGGAGGAAAGATTAGAAAGAGATTTGGCTTAGGTAGAGCAGCAATATTGAGGACTGCAAAGATCTGGAAGAACAGGAAATTTTCTGCGAAAAACGAATGAGTCAGTATTAAGAAAAATTAAAATCCCTGTTCTTCTGAGCTCAATGATCTTGAAACAAAAGCCATCGTATTTCGGTCACATAGTGGGGAGGCAAGTGGAAAAAAATGCATTATGTTAGGACAAGTCGAGGAAAGTAGGAGAAGAGGAAGACCTCCCACTCAATGGATCGATAAGCTGAAGGCTGCGACAGGTAAAACGCTCCGCAACCTCATGGACCTGGCTAAAGATAGAAAGGGCTGGAGGACAATGGTCATACGTGTCACTAAGGGTCGT
Source organism: Nematoplana nigrocapitula (assembly GCA_032274565.1). Lineage (NCBI taxonomy): Eukaryota > Metazoa > Platyhelminthes > Proseriata > Nematoplanidae > Nematoplana > Nematoplana nigrocapitula. Next base: position 10,250 of record JAUYWV010108585.1, read on the forward strand.
GTACGACTTGGAGGTACAAAGTGACGTCAAAGTATTTGTAGACCGGGCACATGGCATGTATTGCCTTTATGAAATCGGTACATGTCGGTTTACATATCGTCCAGTTGTTTTTTAATGAAAAGCAATGCGAATTAATGTCAATATGAGATGCTGCTCTGAACGTATTACAGTGCTCTTTTCCAATTCTTGAAAGTGTTTAACAAAAACGGTTTTACAATTTAAAAACATAGCCGTTTTATCTACTCAGCACAAAATATTGCGGTAGATGGTTTTTCTGTTATATATGATCCATTGATACGTTTCAAATCAATTACTGTAAACTAATCTTCCTTCATTTTCACTGACACCAATCACTCTCTTCGTTTACTGTGACATCGTACTCTTTCAAATCCTTTTCCAAGGTTTTCTTAGTACGTTTAGGATTTGTGTCTTTTGCTACATTCAATGGTGTTGCATGCAAGCAGAAGCAATGGGAGTCCTTCATGCACTGCAAATCTGCTGCACAAGAGGTATCACGAATGAGAACATCGTCATCTTCACAGATAGCAAAAGCCTTCTTTAGAAGATGCAACCAGGACCCCATAACAACAGGAAAACCAATCATCCGATAAGCTATGGACACTGCTGTCAAGAATTAGCGTACAGAATATCATTTCGCTCCAATGGGTACCCGAACACGCCGGGATTGATGGAATTGAAGAGGCTAACAAATTAGCTGCAGAAGAAAAACTCTTAGACCAAACAAACTGTCCAATCCCGCTTGAAACCGCAGGAAGACTTATCAAGTCGAAGGAAAACGCTGAAATTATCGCCAGACTCGAGCATCAGCAAACCAATCAGAGCGGAGAAGGGAAGAAGAGGGGTTGGGTAGCGTTGCATGGTTCTGAGACGCCAGCAGAAGAGGCAGCGCACCCAGCCAAACGTTCCTTGATGGACTAGGCTACTTCGAGAGGAAGATTTTTCCCCAAGTCAGATGCGGAAAATGGCCAGCGCGCCGAGCTTACAACGCCTTCATCAAGAATGAAAATAATCCCATCGCGAAGCACTACCCGGTTTGCAGTGTCTTCTCAACCGCGAAGCACATCCTGCTAGATTGCGAGGACGACGCTGCAGCCCACTGGAGACGAATCGCCTAGGGGCCCCAACTGTCAACCTCAGGATATATTCAGCAATGGTGCCGCACTCATTGAGTTCCTGGGGAGGCTGTCTAAGAGTCTCCAGCTATGAAACTACAGTTTCGCGGTCGCTAAGGTCGAAGAAGAAGTGTTGTTGCACATTTTCCCATCACTCCACAGCATATTTATTTCTATAGCATAATATTATGAACAGAAAATGATTGCAACTCCGAACACTCGGTTGTGAGGCAAGCAAGCTAACCCCGGCGCAACAGTCGCTGTGGGAATAGACAATAATTCGTGTAGGGTGATTTCGAGGAGCCATGCTTGCTAATTAGGAAAATGGCATCGTTTTATCTAGGATAACTTTGATGTTGAGAGGGGTCTCCTAAATTTTGGTTCAAATAAACGTGTGACACCAAAAGAAATTTTACTTGCCCCTCCTCGTTCTTGACTAACTACAATAAGCCTTTGTCCCTTTTTAACACTTTCAAAAAATATAATTAGTTAATTAGTATTTATTCTTTTGAAATTCAGTTCATTTAAACTCTCTGTCACCAGTGGACAGCGTATGTCATATTTACTTCAACGACAATGCTTCAAAAATGCTGGAACGACGAGGACAGCGCAGCAGGCTTTTCCCTCATATTGCTTGAAGCTAGAATTCAGTTTTTACGAATCAAATCCCCCTCTCAACATTAAAGTTATTCTACATGAAACGATGTTATTTTCCTAATTAGCACAGATGACCTCTTAAAATCATTATTTTTTTACGAGGGAGCGGAGAAATATCTCGGAGTATTGAAATACACATTTCTAAATTGTTAACGTAATTTATATTTTATACGTATATTGAAAAGATGAGAATCATAAGCTTTCAAATTTTTGCTAATATTTATCTAGTGCTAATGAAGTAAATCAATATTTTAAAAAAAAATAATGAATTGCCTTGCCTGGTTGTGTTATGCTATAGATTTCCAATCGAAATCGAAGAGAGTTTTTTCACTGGATTGACTTTGTTCTGTAGACCTGAGTAGGGGAGGTTGGGAGAATTACGCCGTACGGGCTAAATCCTCCAGTGCATAATACAGTTAAACTACACACGTAAAATCTATTTGTATCGCATAGAAATATGTCTGTGTCTTAAGAGGCTAACAATTTAATAGTTATCACCGGTTATGCCAATAGCATTGGCCGGCATATTTAATAATCGAAAAGCGTGTCTATTGATCTAATAATGTAAAAGAAATTATATGATTATATCTGTTATTGATGCTGCTTGAATGTATGTAGTGTGTGTGTGTAAATGCTTGATTTCTGAGTGTTGGTTATTCAATGCTAACCGTACAGTGAGGACAGTGAGCTGAGATCTGATTGGAAG
>JAUYWV010108596.1:0-21417 GCA_032274565.1 Nematoplana nigrocapitula
ACATTGTTTGTATGTTGTACAACATTGTTTTTTTGACAGTGTATAAGGGAATTTATGTATAAATGTGTTTTTAGTTTTCGTTATTATTTCATCATCATCATCACTGATGGGCTTTAAAATCACTCCTGTGGAGGAACCCTCCCTAGACTGCTTCCACCGCTTTCTGTCTTAAGCGACTTGCGACCAGTTGTGTCCGATAGTCTTGATTAAGTCGTCTCTCCATCTCAGGACTGGTCTACCTCTTGGTCTGGGTCATTCTCTTGGAGTCCATTCTGTCATTCGCTTGGTCCATCTGTTGTCACTAAGTCGTGAAATGTGGCCTGTCCATATGTGTTTGCTCTTTCTAATGCTTGTTATAATGTCTGTCCCTCCGTTTGTTCGCGGATCCAAGTGTTTCCTTTCCTATCTCATAACGTTATGTTCAATATCATTCTTTCCATTTTGCGTTAAGCCACTGAGAGCGCATTTCTAGTACTGTATGTTTTAGTCCAGTTTCACTTCGATAGGTCATGATCGATAGGAAAAATTCATTGAAGATTTTGCGTTTTATTTTCATTGAGGTCTTTCTGGTCTATGTTGCCCCTACTGCTTTAACTCCAGTGCCAACACCAATTTTCGCCAAAAAAATAGTCGCAAGCGTGCGTCCCAATGAGTGTCCAGTATATTCGTTTAAATAAGGAAATGCTAAGAATTTCCCTATTAAACGTGGAAATGCGACAATTGTATTCACACCGATAGCTTGTTTACTTAATTAACCAGATTTCGTAGCTGATCGGCCTCCGGCCTCGTGAGCGATAAAAACACTCGTAACGAAAAACTTCTGCTAGTCACACATGTCATAATATGTAGCCTTAGTGAGGCATAGTAGACATTGTGACTTTCGGCTAATAAATTTTGATATTATGACTTTGATATTTTGCTATGTTTAAAAAACTTATTCATTAAGTTTACTAATAGTGAGTAAGACAACTAAACCCGCGCGTGAGATTAAAACAAAATTCTCAATGCGTGAGAGTTGGCAACACTGTTATTACAAGAAATATTGCTTTATTTACAATCCGAGTTAGCAGAAACATTCAACATTAACTATAAAGTCGACAAATAATTTGAAGTTTAGAATAAATTTTCAATATATGATTCCTATTGCTGCATAAAATATTCAAAATTTATATAACACAGGCAAAACATTTTAATTGGTTTACTTTTACTATATAGAAATAGTCTAAAGTTTGAATTATTTCAATTTTTGAATTTTTTCTGTTCATTGGTTAATCATCACTCAAGAAAATGTTTTACTAATGGAGCCGCTCGTAGAAGTTGATTGTACAATGCTATTTGGTTTGGTATCATTCTACCATTTTTCTATGGTCACGGCATACATTGATTTAATTCAGAGATATAAAAGCAAACCGACTGATGACGGTTTTCGCGAAACTTTTGGTTTTATACCTTTTCAAGAGATGACTAATCAAATGTATAAAGATTACAGATTTGGTTTCCCACCCGGCATTTGGGGTTCTGGACTCCTTCCGACAAATATTTTGTTCTTCACATGGTACCAATTTAGAAAGGACAACGGTGATTTCTTTGTGGACTCACGTAACCGACATATCAATTTCTGGTTTTATTCTTCAATGCACACGATTCTAGTCGATATGACTTGGGAGAAGTTGGTTAAAAAGTGTCCCGAAAAAGATTCACCTAGGTGTTCGTGGAAGTATTTTATTAACATGGTTGACCCAATTGCATTCGACTATTCACTGTTGGGCACGATTAACCCCAACATTACAGCTCGCAAGAAGCAAACCTCAGGTCCAAAGTCAAGTCTAGCAGGTTATAATGCTGAAATCACAATGTTCCCGGTACACTTAAAAAAGTGCTATCCTATACGTTCATTGGAACAGATGAGTTTGATTTACATCTATGCCCTGTGTAAGGCTTATGCAAACGACTTAAAGTTGAACGAGGAGTCATTTCGTATTTGTCCGAATCCTTGCAACCGGGAGCCATGTCGAAATGTTCAGTACGCGATTACAGATACCTGCGAACGGTTCGGGATTTTGGAAGGAGATTTCACATGCAGATGCAGTAAGGTAGGTTTTCAATATATGGCATGTTGAATTTTTTCACTAGATCATAATATATAAGAGTTGCATCAGGCCAACATCTATAACTTTTTTTGTTTTATGCACTGAATGCAAATTAGTTTTTTTTTATCCATTTACCACACACCAACGATACTGAGCATGGTATGAATGGATGCTATTTTTGTATTAGAGAGTTAAAAATTACTAATTTTAGAAATCGCATTAACTTAGTTGCTTGATATATTTATATTTTACATTTCGAACGAGATTATCATCTCACACAGTAAAATCACTTGTGGCGCAAAATTTATGCTGGTCATTCGATGGTATAATATACTATTTTCTGAACTCCCACATATTTAACGCATTTCCTCAGTATACATGAAATAAAACATTTCTGAATATCTTGTTTGTTTAAATACCCTCATGTTGGTGCTTTAGTTTAATTGTGAAGACAAATGTACAATATATTGTATTTTGGTTTAACATCTTACTCTTAAAGAAGACATATGTGATTGTCGAAAACATTCGAATATATTCAATGTATTATGCACTATATCACCCCTTGAGTTTTATGGAAGTTAAATAACCTACAATAATATTTAAGGCCTGAGACTAGATTAGCAAAGAGTGAGAAGCTGGTCAGCGCAATAGGAGAGAGAGAGAGCGTTGAGAGTTACTCCCTTAATATCTGCTCTGGCTAGTTACGCATGTGGGCTGTGGCCTATGAAAACTTCTTCGGATCCGAATATCTCTTTTCTTTTCCTCATGAGGTATGGGCCTCTGCTGACCAGATGTTCGATGTCTTGCTCTTCCTCGTTTCACTTATTCCAACTTTCTACATCATACTGGGTCTCAGAAGGGTGGCCGCAATTAACCGCGTGCGTCGAGGTTACACGACTATTCTCATGAGAAGGTGACCAAGTGAGGTGAGGGTTAGAATCTGCAGGTATTTACGAACCCACTCAATCACAAACTCAAAGATGTTTTCAAAAGTCCATGTCAGCCTGTTATCATAACAGCGCCAAGGACAACCAAAGAGCACCTGTATAGAAACATAATCTACTGTAATATTGCCTATTTGCTTATCAAGAGTCGATCAGAACTTGGTCTCATTCTTTTATTTGAGTTATATAGCCTAGTTGACAGTAGTCTAATATATTATTCTTTTTGAGTCAATGCAGGAGTCCGGCTATATCTTTCCCTGCGGTTTTGCTGATACATACTGGTCTCTATGATTCCGCTTCTTCTTTGGGTTTCCCATCTTTCAGAAGGGGAATGATGTTCCATTTATCCACTGGGATGGTAGTTTGTTTTGGTTCCAATTTGTGTTGATTATGCTATACGGAGTTCATTCATTTTTGTCCGAGATGTTTAAGTATTTCATATGCTGTATTATCGCATCATCTCCGAGGCTCATTCCGCATATTTTTGTCTATGACGTCTTTAATTTATTTTTTCAGGTATATATTGTTCGTTTTCTTCCCTTACATGTTGTTTCAACAGGAACTTTCTGTTACACTTTTTCAGTTTTCTGTCTCGTTTATCTTACTTGCTTTTAAAGATGTGTGCATATGATCTTCATCAGGATGTCTAACAGCAAAGGATGGAACAGTCATTTTAGAAAGAAAGAAAATACTGGAAAGATGTAATGGACAGAATATATACAAGAACTATTCCACAATAACCGAGGCGAGAAACCAACAATTCAGAAGAATATGGAAGGACCTAGGATATTAAAATCAGAAGTTTGAACAGCGTTGGTAAAGATGAGAAAGAACAAGGCAGCAAGACCAGACGAGATAGTGTTAGAAATGATACAGCAATGGACGAATTGAAAAGCTTACTGTCATCATAAATGATTTCTATGACACTGGAGAAATACTCGAGGAACTGAGCAAATCAATCTTTATTGCTCTACCAAAGAAACCGGGAGTTATATAATGTGAATTACACGGAACAATCAGCCTAATGAGTCATATTATAAAAAATATTCTGAAAATTAACATGTCAAGAGCAAAGAGCAGAATAAAACCAGAAATTGGTAAAGAGCAATGTGGTTCCGTAGAAGATGCAGGGAGAAGAAATGCGATATGGATGGTAAGGATGTTATCCGAAAGAGTTATTGAAATGCAAAGAGATATGTATATATGTTTTATAGACTACACAAAAGCGTTCGACAAGGTGCAGCATGAAGAACTTTTAAAACTGCTTCAAAACCTAGACCTTGATAGAAAAGACATCCGCTAATCAGAAATCTTTACTGGGATCAAACAGCTTATATGAGAGTTGAAAACAAAATTAGCGAATTTACTAAGATCTGCAGAGGAGTGCGACAAGGGTGCGCATTTTCTTCTGATTTGTTCAATCTGTACAGCGAAATAATTTTAAGAGATTAGAAGGTCTGCAAGAATTTGTTATCGGAGGCCATAATATGAACAACTTGTGTTACTTGGATGACACGGCACTAATTTCTGAGTCAGAAGAAAAATTAAAAGAACTACTTGACAAAGTAGTAGAAGAAATCAATAAGGAAGGATTGACGATAAATTGCAAAAAGACAGATGCATTGTCGTGAGTAAGAAGACAGTAAAACCACAGTGTGTGTTAAACATCGGAGGAAACAGGATCAAGCGGGTTGAAAAGTTTAATTACCTAGGAAGTACGATAACATAGGATGGAAAGTGCGATAGAGAGAGATAAAGAAAAGAATAGGAATGGCAAAAGATGCATATCAGAACTTAGGGAAGATACTAAAAAATCGGAAAGTCTCGATAGATACCAAAATGAGATTACTAGACTGATATGTAAAATCTATCCTTACCTATGGTAGTGATGTTGGAATCGGAAAGTCTCGATAGATACCAAAATGAGATTACTAGACTGCTATGTAAAATCCATCCTTACCTATGGTAGTGATGTTGGACAATTTCATCGCAAATGAACAGAAGACTAGAAGCAGTAGAACTGTGGTTCCTCAGAAGAATGTTCAGAATATCTTGGACAGACCGCGTTACAAACGAAGAAGTATTAAGAAGGGCAGGAAGAGGAAGGACCTAAATAAAATCCACCAGGAAGCGGCAGCTCCAATTCCTTGGGCACATAATGAGAAAAGAAGGCTTAGAAAATCTAACACTAACAGGTCGGATTGAAGGAAAGCAGCGACTGACTTCTTTGGGAAGCCTAAGCAAATGGATGACAGCAAAAGTACCAAATAACGAGAGAGCAAAGGTATCAGAACAATAGCTGATAAAGTCGACTAAGAGATAGGAGTCTGTGGAGAGCCATAATCGCCAACGTCCTCACTGGACACGGTACTTAGAGGTTGCGTGTAAATGAGGTTTACATCGAGCGCGAGAGGTGAAGCGAGTACACGATAGCGAGGGTATTACCAATTTTAATCTAATTTGAAGCTAATTCAAGCATTTGTGTTAACCTTGTTCTATTGAATAACCGGCTTGATTGATTATTGATCAAATAGTTAATTGAATCCAGTTCATCAATTCTAGGAGTCATTCGTCATTTGCTATCAAATCACTTTGGAAGATGTCGGCTTGTACACAACCAACGATTAGGTAATTAATTCACAATATTTGCACTATCAGGATGGTCGAGTGGTCTAAGGCTGCGTCCACACGACACGATTTTTGTTGTACAACTAGAGTTGTACGAGTTGAATCGGTTCAACCTTTCACACAACTTTCAACTTGACCTTTACCAACATGAAGACTAGTGAGTTTATTGATAAATTTAAAAATACTGCCTAAACTAATTGTATCAAAAAATAGTATCGTGTAGACAGAACTAGCAATTCAACTGAGTTGTACAACAGTTGTACTTTTAAAATCGTGTCGTGTGGACTTAGACTAAGGCGTTCAGGTCGCAGTCCGCTTTTGGGCGAGGGTTCGAATCCCACTTCTGGCATACGTTTTGGATATGCTGCACGAAGATATATGCGGTATTTAAAAAATGTTAAATAAAATAACCTATTATGCGTAGTGAAAATGTAAAAATAACCTTCCGTAAAATTAGCTTTTAAATCAAATAAAACTATAGAACAAATAAATAGCTGAATAAGAAATAATTTATTGCAAAAATACAATAAACCCTTCAATGGACTGTATAAATATAAATGTCTTCACTTGAGTTGATGTTCATAGTTCTCGTAGTTTCATTTACCTGAAAAAAAGAAAGTATTTCTTTATTTTGATCATATTAATATGATTATTATTGACATAAATTTAAAAATTTTATTACTACTAATAATAATCAGATTTTAAGAAGCTGAAACCGAAGCGACGATTGTAATGACGAGAGCTGCAGAGCGGCGAGGTGTTCCAGGTGCGACTTCGCTACCAAAACAGTTGAACATGTAGCGCTGGCCAGTGATGCCTGCGTCGAAAACTGGCAGAAACAACAAAGGAGGGTAAACCAGCTGGGATGAGAAACTCATACCAGCCCGTTTGCCTAACTTCCTAATTGGGCAATGTGATGGAGCGGATGGTTGCCAACCGCCTAACTCATCTTGAAGAATCGCTCGGATTAAGTGGCCGGATGAGCAGGCTGGCTTAGGTCTACAGAGGACCAGGTTGTTCGGATCTCGCTGTATGATATCGATGGGTTCGTATTGATTGATTTATATATTGACTTTTCGTACTTTTCATAATGAAAAACGCACATAAAATAAAATACTGTACAACGCAAACGTAATTTTATGCTGGCTGCATCATACAACAGTAATTTAGTATATTTTTTCGATTTTGTCTGAAATCGTCCCCTGACGGGTTTTCTGCTTCTGGGAAATTAGTCTCTCAAAAGCTTTCCTGCAAAGATATCAGCATACGTAGTTCTTTTTATATCGTTTGCGCCTTCTAAAATGATGATTGGCCACGAGTGGATTTTAGTTTATTTCAATTAAAAGAGTTATAGCTATTTTACCCAGTAAAATCGTCACAGGACGGATTCCTATGACTTCTCGTTTTATATGACAATTCTCTTGAGAAAAATATTTAACTCATAGGTCTACTCACCTAGCTTAAACCATTTAGGAATTGTTTTTGGAACCTGTTCGGTTCTAGCGTGGCTGCTGGAACTCCGTATAGTGTTGGATGGACCGGGAATAGAGTCATAAGTTCTGCTGACCGTAGCAGAACTTGTCGGCTGCGCCTCATTCGGCACTGATGGTTTGCCCTGATTCAGCTCGCTTAAACTGCAGATGAATATTTACAGTTTACAAAATTAACACAAAAAACATAACAATAAGTAAACTGATGTTTTATTAAGGCTAACACATAAAATGTCACAATTATCAGTTAGAAGTAATTTCTAGTTTGTAAGATTAATAGAAAGTCTTATGAAGAATATTCATTTAGTAATAAGAATGTTAAAATTGATTATTCGCAATCTCACTATTACTGAGTAGACTGTTCAGATAGATTTTTTAATACTGTAATAGTGAAAATGTGAAAAATATGATTTATTGATTAATCAGTTTCTAGGCTTAAACTAGACAGAGAAGAAGAACAATATAAACAAACTGTAAATCATTACTGCCAGCAGGCTATAATGTGGAGCAGGTGTGGACAATTCTGAAATTCAATTGAACCTGCTTTGCATGTAATATTTCGTCTATTATACACTAATCTTTTATAAATTACACAGCTAAAAATATTCTGAAACAATCAAACATATTCACGTTGTTCTGGTTGATAAACATTGCATGATTTCATCCTACTCACTATTTGTTAACTACAGATCTTGCAGACGCTATATTCGACCCGCTGATTGACTGCAAAATATCTTCATTCAGATATGGACCTACAATAGTAAAATGAAATTTGTCACACAAATGATAAATGCTTGAGATTTACAAATAGTCATATAAATGGACGAACAATTACGATACTAGCTGCGACAGTAATGTTGAAACTACTCTAACATTACTGGTAAAACAAAAAACACTTTTCCATATTTAGCACGGTCGAAACTTCACTTTGATTACACAAGAAAACAACTTGCGCTTCGTATATTTACAGTAGCAGAATCACATGACAAAATAAGCTACTGTCAACTCATTTTCATGCAGAATTTTCTCGCATGTGCAGGTAATATGAGTGCTTCGTACAGAAGTTCATGAAATATATATATTCATTCACCTACGCAAAATAATTTAAGTGATCTCTTGCCTTGTGTTCCTGTGGGAAAAGATATGAATACCTTTGCCATCGGAAGAAGATCCATCTAAAATAAAATAAAAACAGTAACAGAGAAGAAAGAGAATGAAATAATAAACTCCCAGTGTTCAGCTAGTATTAAAGATAACAAGACCTACGTTTCCTCAAAAAATGTTCTAGACTCAGAACGCTGTAAATATAAATCCTCAACTTAGTCAGATCCCTATCTGTCTTCACGTTGTCTTGGCGTATCATAAACTATAAAAATGGGCGCTAGGTAGAGAGTGTGGTCTCTATTTTTGCGATCAGTATACTCAGATCTGAGTTATCAGCAAAGGTGGAACTTTTAGCAGGACAAGCAACGGTGAGAGAAAGGTTTAAATCTTAGACGTGAAAGACAAACTGTGTATTTTATCAATAATAAGTGAAGGAGGACATGAGGGGTGAAAAACAAATAAGTTACAAAAAATGTAAAAATATTATTCATCCAAATACAGTCCATCATTTTCAAGGGACTTGCACCATTTCACAGCCAGCTGTGGTGCATAGAGGACGAGCTTGATGCCAGGCAGGTGGTCTCTATTTTGGTGATTCGTACTCGTCGTATGGGTTATCGTGAAGTAATATTACCTGCTTCCGATTAACCAATGCTTGGTAAAAAAAACGCGTTGAAGCTGTTTTTGGTTCATTTACCCTACGGGTTGGTTCATTTTGAATCTAAATTTTCCCCGAACTTCATGCTCTTATTAGCCATCTGGGTGGAATGACCGATTTTAAAAATGACCTTATGCCTTCTGCCTTTTGCGCGGGGCGGAGGGAACTGTCCGGGAGGCAGGCCCGGTAAGTGGTACCGTGTGGTCAGAATGGTAACCTACTTATGTCGTGGCAGACCTGCCTATGTACTTACGACGTCAACCTTAAAACCACTTCAAGGTCGTTGTCTGGTATAGAGTAGTCTAAAGTCATACTACTAATAGCCTATGCCCAGTAAACACAAAGTAACGCTAATAGCGACAAAGAAGACAGCAACGCTCATTGAGACTCCTAACTAAACGGACGGACGGAGAAAATGCTATGCCTGTAGGGTTGATTGCTTACTTGAAGGAGAAATTTCGATCGGTCTTTCAAAAGCACTTTCGGTGGTGTGGTGTCTAGGAGAGAATAATATAAATGTTTGAAACATCACATAATATTCATAATAATTTTGTTGTGCTTTCTGTCACAGAATATTTAATTCATCATTATCTGCAGCGCTATATAACTTTTTATTCCCAGAATCGAAAATCACATAATAACTGACATTGTAATTCGAAAAGTTCAACTATTACACGAAATAGTTATATCGGTTTTTGAGACATTTAACAATAAAGAATGCAAAGTAAGATTTCTCAAAACGTACAAAGTTGAAAATCCAAAGATGTATCCCGTAAAACAGCTCTTACATGGGCATAAAGGGACTGCACTGTAAAGATAAAAAATAATCTTTGATATAACACTTACAGGTATATGAATGAATTTTGAACTTATATATTAGACGAAGATGAAACAGAATAACGAAAAATACGCAGAGAATAGAAAGAACATTGATGGTTTCGTTTACATTTTGTTTTTGGAGTGTGGTGTACATAGGTTTCGTTGTGTGTGTGTGTGTGTGTGTGTGTGTGTGTGTGTGTGTGTGTGTGTGTGTGTATGTGCAAGTGGTTTTGGTATTTGATTGATTGAGTCGCTTGGTTATGGGATGTTGTACTGGTTTAGGCTTAATTCTGGGAGTCTGGCGCAGATTTCCTCGAGTGTACCGGAACGTGGGTTTTTGTGTTGTCTGAGATTGTGAAAATGCTGGTAGATATTTTGAAAGTGGTTTGATGTTTATGTGTGGACTTATGTTGTGTTTAGGGACTTCTGAAACGTTCTTGAAGAGGGTATAGTTTGCGTTTGGGTTGGGTTAGGAGTGTATTGATTTGAGTACACAATTTTGGAAAAATATGGTTTGGAAAGTGGTGAAAATGTAAATTCTAGTATTATTAATGCGAGAACATAGTAGTAGTATGAGAGTTCACCTCTACTTCACTCCTCTGTCCTTGACCCTTTGAACTCACTTGGCGCGCCAAGCGCGCAACCATCACTCCCCGCCCCACGGAAAATGTACGCGCTGCGATACGTCATCGAAAATCATTCATCTTGCCGAGACTTTGAACGAACGCGAAAGATTTAGCCGGCAAGGTCAGCGGGGGGGGGGGGTGGAGTAGAGGTTGGAACTCTCTTACTACTCATAATGTCAAAGAAAAGCATGCAGCAGTGGATGTAATAAAACGTTCAAACAGTACCAGTCTCTCGTGGCCTGAACACCGACTGCAAAACTGTTCGATCGGGGAAGTGAAACTGAATGATCGCACGAGGATACTTCTCGAATAGACTTTCCTTCATTGATTCACGATGAGTTTGAGTCATAAGGGGTGCATCATTGAGAGCTCTGGAATTTAACAAAAGCAGAATGTTCAACACGACGGATCTTGAGCTGACCACTCGATAACTGGTCCCAAAATTTACGGTGGTGCTACAAGTCAAATGAATGAATGGTGGAGGGTGGAAGTCGCAGTGGCGTACCCGTGCGGATGGCTGGTCCAGTCAAGCCAAGTTCAACTATACAGGCTTTGGTTGGTGGTAATAGCCTCTTCCGCGATATATTTATACATCATTTTTACCCATGCCATAAACTACTGTGTAGATAGGCTGCACTGGAATAGTGTTTTTATAGGGAAAATGTTGCCTCCGCCGTATAGGCTCGACGTTACAGACAGCTTTGCCGATAAAAAGTGCAACAGCCCCCGCAAGCCTAATCTATATGTAACTTATTCGTTCCAGAAGGACAGGGTCCATTTTTGACCGTTCGGTGTTTTAGTGTTTATCGAAAGCTGTGCTAATAAGACAGACTGACAAACGGACAAACAGAGCACCATGGAAACCCATCGGAGGCATCCGTTCAAAGGATGGGCAACTGACCGTCACCACCTCAGACACTAGCGGGAACAGTTAAAAAAGAAGCGGAAAAATCAAACAATGAAAAGTAGAGAAAAAATCCGAATAATCCAATGGTACGCATTAACACTAAACAAACAGTTAAAAAGAACTCGTAAAGAAGAGAAAATAAACCTATGCTCGATGCAATAGACAAACACGAAAAAATACACATGCATTATTATAATATGGTAATAATCAATAATAATAATAGATAATTATAATAAGATATATATAATTATCAAAAGGACAACTAAAACAGAAGGCAGAAACCCAGACAAAAGACAAACCATAATCCAGGAGGAGGAATTGCTTTTCTTGTCAAAGATGGAGTGACATGGGTCCAGACAGAAACACTCTCTCAAACTAGGAAGATACAGCAACGGAGCTGGACAATTAAATATGGGCTAAACTTAAAAACAGTTAAAGTCTATATAGCTCCTATAAGAAAAACAGAAAATGTAACAACAGGACGACAAATCTTTAAAGCAAGAGCGATGAACTCACACAGCGATGAATGGGACTCTGTCTCATCCGTTGGATTCGTGCCTTCCTCTCCGACAGACGCGGTTTCGTTGCGTGGCAGGGTGCCAAGTCCAGCCCCAGGGTCTTCTCTGAGGGTCTCCCGCAGGGTTCGGTCTTAGCTCCGACCCTGTGGCTGATCTTCATGGATGACCTCCTCTGGGACGCCCCTTCAGCAGGCCTCACCCTAGCTTTCGCCGATGACAGCACCTTCGGGGCCCATGGGTCTTCAGCCGCCGATTGCAGCCAGAAGCTCCAAGTGGCTGCCACCTGGTTCCATACCTGGTGCGCCACTTGGAAAGTACAACTTAGCCCCCCCAAGTCCATGGTGTCTTTCCACTCTCTCGACCCACGTGAACTCAACGTGAAAGCGCAGCCCACCATCTTTCTAGGGAATACCCGTGTTCCTTTTGAACCTTTCCCTCGTCTCCTGGGGGTGTTCCTGGATTGCCAGCTGACTTTCAGGCACCAGGCCCAAGCCGCCAGGAGCAGAGGGCTCGTCAGGTGCCTCACTGGGAGGTCCTGGGGCCAAGACCAGTCTTCCCTAGCCAGGATGTACAACCGGGAGCTGGTCGAGGTCCCCCACAGTGCAGCGGCCGGTATTATTACCGGATGCACATGCTCAACCCCCCCCGCACGCCTTCCTCAGTGAGGCGGGCCTCGTCCCCCTCTCCTCCAAGGCCGCGGCAGGGATGCTCCGCGAACGCGCTCTCCGCCAGCGCCAGCCGACTCCGCCTGCAGGCAGCCGCCACGAGATCTTTCCGTCCCCGCCTCCGTGCGGTGTGGAAAAGATGAGATTTTAGCGGCAACTGGAGGGACGCGGCCATTGCCGCTACCTCCGGAGCAGGCATCGAATCTGCCCCCAGGGAGCCTGATCTCCCCGCTCCTCCAGGGTGGAGGGACACCTCCAGAGTGTCTTTCCACCTCAGCCTTGCCTCTCAGTCCAATAGGGACGACCCGCCCGAGCTTAAGAAACAGGCAGCTCTCGAGACTCTCGATCTCCTCCCGCAAACGGACATCCATTGCTGGTCCGAAGGCTTGGCGACGGGTGGGACATCCAAATGGGGAAGCTGGTGCCATCATTTTTATCCGAGGACGGAGATATCTCTCGCGCCGGGCCACCGCTGGTAAGGTGGCCTCCTCCTTCCGAGCGGAAGCCATCGCCTGCCTTCTGGGTTTGGAGAGCATTCTGGCCATCGAGGACTTGCATCTTTGTGCCGGGGTCCGCCTCCTTTCGGATTCCCAGTCCCTAATCCGGCGACTGAGCTCGGGCCCCGCAGCCGAGAAGGACCCCTCCTTTTTTATCTTTTCTCCTTTCTCCTTTTATCCTTTTATTATCTCCATCTGGACCAAGCTCCTGGAGCTGTCCCGCACCCACCACCTCCGCGTGGACTTTTAATGGGTCCCGGCGCATTGCGGCCTTCGCGGGAACGAGGAGGCCGATTCCGAAGCAAAGCGGGGTAGCTCGCTCCCTCAGACTACCGAGGATGATTATTCCTCTGCCCGCGCTGCCATCTCGCGGCATTTTGTCTCCGTCGTTACCCGTGATTATGAGGGGGACCCCCACAGCCTTACCCACCGCGCCTGCTGCCCTCCGCATGTCGACCCCAACCTCCTCTCTCCAGGTACGACCAAGTCTCCTTGGCCCAGCTTCGCACTGGCCACTCCCCCCTCCTCGCTTTGTATCGTTTCCGCATTGGGAAGTCGGACTCCCCCTCCTGCCCTTTCTGCCAGGAGGCCCCCGAGGACCTCCATCACCTCTTGATCACCTGCCCCTCTCACGCTCTGTCCCGCTCAGCCATCTTCGGAAGAGATCCCACCTTCGGCGTCCTGGCCGACAGTGCTCGGGTCCTGTCCTTCCTCAGGGAGATCGGGGTGCTGACGCGCCCACCCCAACCGGGAATGAGACAGACAGACAGCTGCCCAGTCGCCAGCAGAAAGTCCCGCACACGTTGGACTCCATCCTGGTGGACGGAGAGAGAGGGGTTGGGACCAAGGAAGCGGAAGCGAGCCTTCCGAAGAGCGGGGCAGAAGAGAAGAAGATGGGGGCAAGTATCGTCGTCTTGGTGGCACCGTGGGCACAAACTGGGGTGTTGAGGGTCGATTCTGGATAGGTAGGCATTGGCCAGGGGGCAGTGTCCAACTCTAAGCTGGTGGAAGGTAATCTGCTCCTTCCTGATGAAGTCGTGCTCTTCCTGAATCTTCCCGTTGGTGGCGTTGCGATGGTCTCTCGTATATGGTCGTCGTTTATGTAGCGCTGATTGGCGATGGCGCGCGTGTGGCCGTGGATGACCGCCTTGGCTGTTGTGAGGTCAATAGGAGCAGCCATCTGGTCGAGGAAGGTGCCCTCCCTGGCCAGACCGTCGGCGATCTCATTCCCCCGGATGCCGCAGTGATGGGGATCCACTGGAGAGTGACGTAGGTCCAGGCAGAGATGCCTGCTAGGGCGGCCCACGTAGAATCGGTTGTCCGGTCGGTGGCTTGGTAGGCGAGATGCTGGAGGCGCTCGAGGGCCGATTTTGAGTCGGTACAGCTACGCACTTCCTCCCCCAGTGGGATCGGGGAGTCCTCGTGGATCACGAGTGCCTTCCACAGGGCAGTCATCTCGGCTCGGAAGGAGGAGGAGACGGTGCCAGCGGGCAGCCCTTTCTTGGCTTTCCTCGTCCTTCGATTATTGTTTCATTAGGTTATATTTTCTGAAGATGTGACCTATCTTCTTCCGTTTCAATATAGTCCGAAGTAAATTGCGTCTTTCTTTATCTCTTCTAATAAATCTTCGTTGGTTTTCCGATCCTCCCATGATATTCTCTGCATTGGATTGCTTACCCGTGGCAATTATTCTTGTTATTTCCTCATGGCATCTACCGTCCGATGTGATAATTGCACATAAAGGTATTGGAAGCTTTACAGTTGTTCTATTTCATTATTTTCTAATTTTATGTTCATCTTATCATTTCCCGATTTTGAGATCCACATTATCTTTGTATATCTTGTATTTTGCCGCTGTGCTATTCAGGCATTCCAATAGTGATTGTAGTCCCTTTTCTGTATCTATAGTCAATGATTCATCATCATCATCAAGTGAGGCAGGAATATTTCTATTTTAAATAATTCGTATATTTTATTAACTGTTAATTTGCTTGAGATGCCAATTCTTGTGAAGTGTTTATTTCAATTTTCACATAGTATTGAAAGAATAATTTACGGCCGGATTTCTTAGCAATAGGAATTGTATGAAGAATTTGACACTGGTAAAACATATGATCATAATATTAAAGCAGCAGCCAGACATTGAAGCATTATTCTTGCATCTTCATATGAGAATCGGTCTGTCAGTCTATCAGTCTGTAATTGTGAGAGGGACAAGAACGCATCATTGAACTCATCTTTCCTTGTTCTTTTCTAATTGCCTCAGTGTTTAACTTGCCAGTCTCATTGTAGTGTGTTCACAGTTTAAAATAATATTTTACTGTTAGTCAGTTCGTCACTTAATCTATCATCGATTTATATTGAACTGTTCACTAAATGATTCTTCTTGACCTTCGTATACAGTATAACAGAGTCTCCATAGCTGATCATCTACCAGCTAGTTCGCAACAGCATTACTTTATACGACGTTGTAACTATATAAAATCACCATAATTATGTACAAATAATATAGTTGTCCCACCTTTCGTAGCCATCGACATTGTAAGCCTCTTTCCCATTGAGAACGAGGGGGGGTAAGGATGAGTTGCTGGCTTTTCCAGAAATGACTTCGTTTTATATGTTGCCGGTTCTGGCCACTACGTGAACAGAAAAAAATCATTTCGTAGCTGAACACAAATTAAAAATTTGGTAATAATGAATTGGCATCCTATCTATAATTAGATAAATGTATGTATGTCTGACCGGTATTTATCTCCCAACTCTCTTCACCGATTTGCATGCTTGATGACTCAAAAAAGTGCTACGCTAATGGGTAACATGGAGATGCAAAATTTATAATTGAGAGGCCCACAGCAGAAAATACTCCCAAAAATATGTTTTTGCTGCGATGCTAAATCAATATGCTGCAGGAATTTGAATTCTGCTGGGGGTGATTGATTCAATGCTAAATCAATATTCTACAATATAATAATTTGAATTCTGCAGAATAAGCAATTATTGTAATGCTAAATGAATAAACTACAAAATAAGACTGAACTCCATATTTTGTTGTTTGTTATCTCCATCGATGGTAGTGAGTAGCATGAAGTCAAAGAGCGCCATTCCGACCCCTGGCCAAGAAACAAAAAACGGAACGCAAGCTATTACTTTACGGTAATAAAATTTAGATTTCTGTGTAAAGATGACAATTTCATTAAAAGTTTACCATTGGTATGTTTGTAGTTACTAGAATCAGGTAAAACACACCTCTATCTAATATGCTACAAAGTTTTCTCAAATCCTATCTATAATTAGATACATGTCTGTATGTATATCTGACCGGTATTTATCTCCCAACTCTCCTGACCGATTTGAATGCTTGATCACTCAAAAATTGCTACGCCAATGGGTAACATGCGAAAAATAGCCACGAGATGCAAAATTTCTAATTGAGAGGCCCACAGCAGAAAATACCCCAAAAATATGTTTTTGCTGCGATGCTTAAATCAATATGCTTCAGATAAGCGATTGCGGCGATGCTAAAAAACAATATGTTGCAGATAAGCGATTGCTGCGATGCTAAATTAATATGCTGCAGATAAGCGATTGCTGCGATGCTAAATCAATATGCTTCAGATAAGCGATTGCTGCGATTCTAAATCAATATGCTGCATTGCAAATCAATATGCTACAGATGAACGAAAAATCATTTATGCACGTTTTCTCTGTCAATTTTCGGGGTCAGACTTTCTTATGATGGATTTGTCAATTCCCGTAACAAACCGCGCTCGCTTATAGCCACACTATTTTGCCGCTTTATTGGCCGAAGCGAAGCGCGCGTATGCCACTATACGGGTAATCCTACTAGCTATATTTAATGTTAATTTCAAATGTGTACATTATACTGCATAACAGATAAACATTGAAGAAAATACTGGAATGAAAAGTTTAAAGTACATAATCTTTTTCATTCTGAAAGTTTGAAATCCACACACAATTCGTCTATAATTTAAAAACATTTCTGGTATATACGGAGGTGGGTCAGCGCAGTTCAGAATACAACATTTAATTAAATTATCCACACATTTAATTTGTTTCAATAAAAAGAAGACACATTTTGATCAACAAGTCAAATAACACAGAGAGTCAAGAATAAAGATCATTAGAGTCACATGTCGACTAAAATCACAGGTCTACCTAGGTCAAACGCTGTCTAAAGCATACCGCAAAGCAACGTACAGCCACACATTAACATACCTTAGAAATTCGAAAGCACACTATACTATCTCACAACGCATGAAAAACACAGACAGACAGCTAAAAATAAATGTATCCATTCCTCGGCGACCTCTATCTAGTTTCATTAACATGCAAAAGTTTCACTGCCCATGAGGTTTTCTCAAGATTGTGTTTATACAATATAGTATAAAACCTTTGTTCCGAAATCGATATCCACCGGGACCGCCAACACTGCTATGATTACCAAGAATTTCCGAACTGGCACATTGTTACTCTAACAGCACTGTTATCCCTATAGCATGCTCTTGTGGTGCTCTACTATAGTCTCATCCACGTAGCACTAGTTGCCCTGACTGCAATTAGCAGTATAAACTAGGTCGGACAGCTGGATTTTGACCGGACGATTTTGATGTTGTATAAATCGTTTTAGTTTTTGTACTTAACGAGATACAACTATCAACTAACGTTAATTGACTTTGGGAATGACAATGATAAGGTAATTACGCAATTTCTGGACTGTGTATTTATATTTCGCAGAGTTATCTGTGACATTTTTTCTTACTGTATAAAGATACAGACTTTATTTATTCCACTGTAAAAACTGTAGTATGTATGTAAACAAGACGGTTAGTTAATGGTTACACAGAGTTTTGTTTGAATATCACTGTGTATGTCTGGAATTGAATTGGTAAACCAGCATCAACTATACAACTTCTTGCTAGCAATTTTCGAAATCCTCTTCGGAATCCTTCTTCAAAATGGCCACCAGCTATGGTTAGCCAGCTAAAATGATATAGTTTTCTAGCTATAGTCATTGCGAATTATCGACTTGTCGTTCCTCAAGCTTTATTGATGGTTTAATTCAAATCTACTTCGAACAAAACGGTTACAAAAATACAAACCCTTTATAGAGATGCTATTGGACGCATGTACAGTACAGAAAAAATGTTTATGGTTAAACTATCAGAACTATTCGTTCAAAATTCACCTGTTATGTCTAAATGAATGTTAGTGTCACCTATGTTGTATTCCTGCATGATAAAGCGTATGTCCTTTCAAGTAATGAAGATGGCTTCGGGAACAACCTTAAATCACTATACAGAGCCTGTCTGTTTGTCCAACCAAAGATTCATTTTCCAGAACGTGTTTATATCTTATTAATAGTCATCAGATAAAAACCAATTATAGGGTATGAATGGTCACTGTCCGTGGACGTTGCAACTCCAGAAACAGACGACGATCAAACAACCAGGGGCATCACTTGGCAAAATTCTTATATGCAATTTGTAATTTATTGATAATATTGATTTAATTATATGCGTTGCCACCAACTAGGTAAATATGTTAAAAAGCAAAGCAAAACAATAGAATGAAAAATCCGCTTACTATTCTATCTGCCTGAAAATCCACTTTATCCTGCCATACATTCTTCGTATGAAACCAAGTTTTCTGCCAAGCAGTTCGACCTCCACCAGAACCTTTTGGAAAATAAGCAAATAATATTTACCTACAAACACGCCTCGATCGAAACAAAAATATATATGCATATTTACACTTATTATTACTTAAAGTAGTAATCTATGTAGGCAACTTAGGATTACTAACTATAATTACAATAAAAGATGGAAAAATAAAATTAAGAGACTGAAAGTAATATATCGAATTGAATTTTACCGAAAATATTGTCCTACATCTTCAATAGCATTGGAATAATGTGCAAGTTTCGATGTGTAAAACAGTGCATTTAAAATACATAAATATACAGTGAAAGCTATTCATTGTGTAATCTACATAAAGGGTAAATTAGAAAAAAGCAAAGCCTGGAAAATCTTTCTTCTAACAAAACTATAGTGTATATACATGTAAGTTAACTAATGGACGCAATTTAGAGCCACTTCATCACTACATTTTTAATGTAAATCTGGACGTATAATTCAGATTTAGAAACTAAAGAAGTTCACTTTTCAGTAGAGAAAATATTCTATTATTTTATTTGCCTTCATTACTTAATGAATTTCTTGACACTTCATTAACACAAATGGTTAATAAAATTTTTTTATAGAAGTCTAGAATCTATATTGATAGTGTAGGCCTAAATGATGTTTGACTAATGCGGGTCTTCACGTGACTGAAATGTAAACATTTTTATGATTGCATGGTGTCCCAAAAGTAACGAGGACGTTTTGTATATCTTCCAAATGGAACAGATTTTAGGTGATGCTGCTGACACTTGAAGAAATGAAAGTCAGATTCTTGAGAATTTGGTCAGGCGGTTTCCTAGGACCGAATATTTTCGATGAAACTGTGTGAATGACCAGCTCTACCTTAACATGCTGCAGAACAATGTATTACTAGTGTTGCAGCAAAAGAGATGGAGGCATTCTAAAATGGATCTTATTGTCGGAATGTAATAACATGGAGGGCTTCCCAAATTACTGGTCTTTTTGTGTTCCTTATCTTCTCCTAGACCATCAATCGGAGAGAGCTGAAATTTTGGTTACCCATACTTTGAATGGCTTGGCAGTTCAGGCACTGTGTGATTTTTTATTTTCATTCCTATGAGTGCCACAGGTTGGTTCATTTGAACATTTTTAGCAAGGGAAATTTTTGTTACATTCCGAGCTAGCGGACGCGTTTAACATTTTGGCAACAAGCTCTAGAACGCCATCTCACTGGAATAGACCAGGACGAGGTGGTGGTTTAAACAAAAGGACATATCGATTTTCTATTTCATTATATTGAATAAATTGTCTTGAAACACACAAACAGTTTGTTCATTTATTAGAAATCATGAAATTTGTAGTCAATTTTATTGATTAATATGTAAAATAAAAATCTGAGTTTCATTTTTAAGTTTCATCATTTTCGACTGAAATCTGATAGATTTGGACAAAAAACAATGTCGAAGTTTCTTTCGAACAACCTGTACTCTGATATTTGAAATTAGTACACAATGCTGTATATAAGCGTTGTGCTTAGAAATAAAATTTTATTTCGCATTCAGAAGTGCGTCCGTCAACAATCAGATTGGCAGTCCAACACCAAATAATTGAATATCTCGCGCAATCCCAAAAGTTCAGTATCAAGTGCATAACTCATTCTATTCATTTATTCGTATTTACTACTTTAGTGTTTATAGAGTTGCGGAATATCTACTGATTAATCAAGTCACGTAGACTTTCGTGTCTCATTTTCATCATCATCATCATCAACAACAACAACATTTATTGCCTAGACGGAGTGGCCGGATTTTTTTACGAACACCTTACACTACTCTTTTCGTAGTATGGGTTGTATACCAGCGGAAAATATATTCGACTAAACCATTTCCTTATCAAAATTGTAATGTTAGTTATTTTAAATTGACAACAGCTGTACAAAATTTGAATATCTTGCAAAACTAACTAAAAAATAAAGCGATTTTACAGGAGAATCAATACTATGAACACCTCTTTAGTACTGGTTCGAGTCGAATCTATATTTTAATCAAACAAAACAAATACAATAACAAAGTAAAATGCTCGAATTAAATCTTTTAAATGCAAAAGGGTAATCATCAAGAAGTGGTCTTCCAAGTGCGCAGTCTGCAACATGTCGGTTCGTTTGTCGATAAAATCCTCGACCCTTTTCCCGAGTTTGTTCGAGGAAAGCATTGGGAATCATTGCAAGAAACCGTGATTCTCTCTATGCAGTTATTGTTTGCCCATCAGAGTGATCATTTGCGGCATCCAAATGAAATCCCGTTTATTATTAAACCATATGGACAGTCACCTCAGAGAGGTTTTGGTTTGGATTGCATTGTGAATGTCTTCATAGTGATTTCAAACATTCAACCCGAGCTATTCCCGAAAGGAACAGAAAGTCAGCAAGTGACAAAACAAGCATTATTGCCACTCATATTTTTTTTTTTTTTTTCAGTATAAGGCAGATAAGAAGGGGAGACGTCAGGGATGTATCATATCCCCCTCCCCCTAACTGTTCACGCTATACATAGAACAAATTATGTGAGACGCAGAGAATAAACAAAACGGGATAGCGATTGGAGCTACTATGAAAACAATCTCAGATACGCAAATTGCACGGTACTCTGCCAAAAAGGGTTTTTCGAATGGTTTTTCAGCCTCAAAAGGGTTTTCCAAAATTTCGCGATAAAAAGGGTTTTTTAAGACGGTTTTTCAGCGTCGACTGAATGTCGAATTTCAACGTTGAATTTATTTGGTCCATTCGACGTCGACTAAAAGACGAATTTCGAC
>JAUYWV010108597.1:0-12744 GCA_032274565.1 Nematoplana nigrocapitula
GGAAGGGAAGGGGGAGATTGGTCCTGATGTCCATGTTTTATTCGATATCTCTCGGCTGGTATCAAAAGCACAGCAGAGCATCCGTACTTGACTGCGGGACTACAAATAGACTACATACAGTATGTAGTCAGCTATTCAATTTACGACCGGATTAACTCTATTTATATATACAAAACTCTAGATGATAAACTGAATGTACTAACAATTTTCATAGATTTAAAAAAGCTTTTGACACAGTTAATCACAAATGTTTACTAGAAGAAATAGAAAACTATGGCATAAGGGGAATAATTTTAAACTGGTTTAGAAGTTTCATACACTAAAGAAATCAAATAACTAAAACTAATAAAGTGGCATCAAGCAAGCAGGAGATTATGTGGGGTTTTCCCCAAGGATCTCAGTTATCACCAATACATACCTAATTTATGTCATTGACATGGCATTGTTTAGATAAATCAATCAAGTAAACCTAATCCTTTTGCTGATGGTACTAGCATAACGTTTTTCATAAGAGTATCAAAAGGCTGTTTGAAACTGCAAATGATGTGTTTGCTAACTTAAACAGTTGGTTTGAAGCACATAGATTATCATTAAATCTAGAAAAAAATAATAAATGGAGGGAAACGCCGAAGACGCATCATTCGATTTACGGGTCCTAGTTTGTTTATGTTAAGTGACAATACTTTCAAAAGTAATTTATTTGATATACCAATTTAAATTTTCTAAATAGTGTGACTTTTTAACCAGCGTCGTATATATATTAAGGTCGTTGTTATTCTCTGCACTCAAAGCTAATATTTATATATAAATCATACCACCTTTGCGTCTTTGACGGGGCATTTGAGGGATTACTTTTCTTATTGTTTTGTATACATAAATAAGTTTTGTGCTTCTTTTACTTAAATATAATATATAGAAATAATTTAACTAATATTCACTCTAAATAGATAGCAAAATGCCATATATTTAGATTCCGCATCTATAAAAGTATACATTTTAAATTACATTTTCCCCGTACCGGTACCTTCTTGCACGCTCCAAAACAGCAGCATTCGAAGTGTAGAGATCTACCAAGTAAAGTCATTCTTTTAATGTGTGGTAAACATTTCTTGTTTTTCATACAAGTTTACAAAACTTTTCCGATTTAACAACGACATTATTTTGCGCAGCAAAGCGGAAATATCGGCAAACCCCATGGGTGTTATCCCATTTCGGGGGCATTAAAAGATCTTTTAAAATTTCCTCTTTTAACGAGTCATCCCTCCAACTAAACCGCGGAGCTTGTCATTAACTAATAGTAGAGGCAGGGATAGGCGATAGATAAGAAGTATGTGTGATGGAATCCGTCGTCTTGCCTTATTTTGTTTTCCTAATTTTTGCCTGCGATAGATATGCTTCTACAAATGCCTAGTAAAGCTACAGTCCTTCTGTTTAAATTGTAGTCAGTCATTCGGTTATAGAGTAAATATATCCAGAAGGATTATTGTAAATATAATCAGTGTATTTCTTAAACTTTGTTTATGTTTTTTTGGAAATTTTGTTTGCCCAAAGGAGATATAGAAGTGCTTTAGCATTTCGTTAAACAAACATACAATTTATAAAAGCAGAATGGAAAATACCCTTTTGAAGTTTACTAAATAGATTATGTTAGATAGATTCTGATCACATATGTCGTCTTATTTGTTTATTATTGATTGGGAATATTTATTTTTCCATGTTAATTTTTTTGCGTGACTATTTAGTTGCGCGTGAACTATATTTAAAAATCAATCTCAATATTTTCCCTTTGGTGTGAGATTGCATGTTGCTAAAATGTTTCATTTATTAAGATTATATCAAATTACTTTAGTTTTGTTATATTTGGGGAGTTTTGATTAATTTTTAGAAATACATACAACAGTATATAAATAGGATTATTTATCTATTAAAATATTAAATA
The DNA here is from genome assembly GCA_032274565.1 of Nematoplana nigrocapitula. NCBI lineage: Eukaryota > Metazoa > Platyhelminthes > Proseriata > Nematoplanidae > Nematoplana > Nematoplana nigrocapitula. The sequence goes on from JAUYWV010108597.1 coordinate 1,940, forward strand.
TTTTGGTAAATCGAGAAATGCACGCAGCCTGCTTGTTGGCTTAAAAGATAATTTGGTTTGTGCGTATTAATTTACCCTACATGGAAATCTTTGATATAATGAAAAATACGTTTAATCACATCAAATAAAATGTTTGTCTTATCACCAAAGAAAGTAATCTGTTATTATTTAACGATTTAATTACTCATAAGAGTCAGTAGGAATTATTAAATTGATCTTTTTTGTTCTTATTGAAATCCCGAAAATATAATTAAGTATTTACGTAAGAAAGACTTTTTTTTTCAATGTATGCAAATATTCAGTTTTTCTATTTGTAGTTAATAAAAAATAAATAATAAAAAGTTAATAAATAAGAATTAAAACAGTAATATTATAGCAAATGGTATTTTTGTTTACTCTCTATTTTGGCCTACAAGTTATACATGCACATCAAAATGCTAATTAAAAAATAGAGTTAAAGTGCTAAAGTCATGGAATGCTTCCTAGATTCATGTATCCCTTACACACTGCTCTGGTGCCCATTCACTTTGCTCTCCGCATTCTCATAGGCATTCTTCTGGATTGTTTCTTTCTGCATCAAGAAAGTTTACGAATCTTTTTCTTCTGGTCGAGTTTGTTTCCAATTAGCCCACTACTGCAGGAATCAACGTACCACTACAATCTAGATGTAGGATCTTCACTTCAACCGCCAAACACTCTCTTTTATTTTCCTTTGTCCTAGAGTATTTTCTATCACGGACAACTCATATATGTATGATCTATATATATTCTTTTCGGTGTTTTACTACTCAACGATGTTCATACTGTCATCATATTTTAAATATATTTTCCTCTCCATTTTGTCCACTTTCTTGGGCTCCTCTCATCGACAATACATAATCTTCTCATTGGCGAGTTCAAATTCATTCATTACCGCTATAGTCAAATCATCGGCGTTCAGTACGTCTCTTTTATACTCTGCACCGGTTAGTACTGCAATATAACACTTCAATCTGAAAACGAATTTAACTAACACAAAACACCATCAACTATCGATACAAATAAGAAGCTTAGTTCATAAATTAACATTACAAATGGTTACTTCTATATAGGAAAAGAAAAATTGTCACTGGACCGTGTAATTATTAAGTTAGGTATAATTTTGTAATATAGAATAAATTAGGGGAGAAATAGAATGTAGTTATGGCTTGCATTATACTGGTGCACTTATGTACAGGGACTACTACAAATTATGATGTGAGCTACAGTTTAGTAACCTAACCGTTCAAACTTTGCTAAAAGGAACTATTTATAACTGGAGAATAGTGTTCAAGAACAGATAAATATGCTTTGGTATACTTACAGTAGATCATGTTTTGAAGATAAAAATATGTTTTATCCATTTGAAATGCGACCTTCAAAATTCCAACATTTTCTGTTTGGACACGACCGTAAAATCTTGGGAATGTGGGGTCAGTTTCAGTGCTTCTCAAGTGTGCAATGATTTGTTTATTTAATAGGAGCAAATATGTACCGTGTTTAATATATTTTGACACCCCGAGTACAATTTGCAAGATAGTCGAGCATTCTCTGCTTGAAGACAGTTGTTACTGTAATTTAGCCTTAGGCAATGAGCAAAACTATTGCGTCATGACCTAACTGACAAAATGCTGAATAAAATAAACAAATAGAATAACAACAGATGAACCTCTGTTATCCTGCATGAAAATATTATTCAGTCGTTAAGGGCATGGGTTTATCTTCAAACCGAAAAGAACCAAATCGTTTTTTTATTGAAAGCTTATGTTGGCAGGCGTAGGAAGAAGATAAATGAAGCGCAAGCATCAGTTGTTCGGCGTGTTAACTTTGAAATTAGTGGTATTTAGGCTGAGTTTCCAGGCTCTAAGAAATTTTCTAAGAGCCAAACGTACTTTCTTGCCAGTTTTAGTTAAACATAACAAACGTCACAAACCGCATATTAAACATCGATGTACAGTATAGTAATCGATATCTGTTAGCATAGTTCTAATATCGCATGCCGGTGCCGCGGTGATGCGCAGTCAAAGAGGTTGAAATACATGTAATTGAAAATGAAATACATTTAAGTATACTAAAATAGACACGTCATTTAAAGATAAAGCATTTCCGTGTAATTTGATTGATTGCCCTTTCGGCCAATCAGATGCGACGATTTGCTGTTTTAAAACAGCATTAGAATTTGGTAGGCATCGAAACTCTTTGGTAGGCATGCAGGTTAGTGATTATTTTTTTAATATACAATGATAGAACACATTCTCGTTTCATTTTGTCTGTCGGTACAGTTTGTAGCACCTTGTTGTCATTTTGCAAAACACAAACCGAAAATGAATATTATTTTTGCCTATACCAAACACCTGAAAAGAGAAATTACACGTTTTGGCGCGCGTCTCTACTCTAGATAATGTTTTCAAACCTCTTTGTGCGCAGTCCATTCAGTAGGCCAGTAGTGTAACTGAACACTGCAGTCGAGTTCCTCGGTAGGTGGCGTGTTAAATGTCATATAACTTTTAAAATGTACTTAATTATGTTTCTAATATTCCATATTAAATTGATCTGTCATGTAATCTCCTGGTTTCACAACAGCCATTCACAAAAATTTAAACCATTTAAAAGTTCACTAACTAAAAATTACTACTTGATTACTGTAAAGTTGAATTGAGTTTCATATCAGGTGAAGTGACAAAAGTCAATCAGTCAAATGTTTCTTCTCCTTGCGGTGATTGATCATGGATTTTCACTTCCATCAGTCCTGTGATTGTCTCCTCACCTTCTCCACCGTCCATCCCGTCCACTCCTTGATGTCGTCCATCCACTTTCTTATTGATTTTCTTCTACCTCTCGTCCCGTTGATTCTTTTGGTTACTATACTACGTCTTTTGTTTCTTGACTCGACCACATAATTATAATTTTATTGTTTTGTTGGTGTTGAGAAGTTATTTATTTCCACCTAGCATCTTTCATACTTTTTTGTTGCTGACCTTTTGGATCCAATTTATTTTCATCATTGTTGGCAATGCCAACGTTTCGGTCGCCTCTATTCTTCTTCCAATACCGTTCGTAATCGTCCATGCCTCGCACCCGTACAGTAAAACTAACCACACTTACGTTTTTAAAAGCCTTAACCTCGACTTTATTTTTATTTTGGATTAAGATTATATTTTCTCCATCATGCTAAGATTTCCACGAACCATTCCAATTCTTTTCCTAATATCTAATTCGCATCTTCCATCATCAGTGACTCTCTTGTCTAAATATAGCGTAAATTGAACTTGCTAGGTATATATGTTCTCCTCTCCTGTAATTTATATGTAACTTTGGAGGACAGAAACAAAAATAATATAACACTATGATTTGGCATTTGCAAGATTTTGCAACGCCACTTATAGAAAAGGAATTTTCTCAGTACTAACATGATGACATTGAAAAAAAAGAAATAGAAAATTTACTGTTATTTTCACGGGATGAAACTTGAATGAAACTTTAAAAAAATTGAAAGGTACAACAGATATTTGTTGCAAGTAAATTAAATTCTGACCTACACTTACAAAAAATGCCATTTAACTTTGAGTGTCAAACAATATGAATTATTTTACATGAATTTAGTAGCCTCACGAACAGTGCCACATACAGACGCATACAGATATACTGTACATAGCCTATATGTTTTTAAAGTGATATTGGTTGGAACGTGGATCACAGAGACAAGCGGGGATAGTCAAAGTCAGAGCAGGAGACAAAAGGGAGAGTGAGAGCAAGAGTTTCTCTATTTGTTCCTATTTCCCTGTTTCTCGCCAATCTCTCCTCCAACCAAAAGCTAGAATTTCCTGTATGGAGAGTGATATTATCTTAGCCTCACTTTTCCACCTTGACTAGCCGTTTTCCCTTTTAATTTGACACAAAGCCACATACAGCAGTAGTCGACCTACAAGTTATAGATGATATCTGTAAATATAAATATCCGCAAATAATAATAATAATAATAATAGACGTCACGTGATATATATTTTCCCTGCTGTCTCCTCGATTGCTTTCAAATCTTCCGTCCGGCAACATAGTACCGGTTCCCAAAAGTTGGATTTCTTTTCTATAAGATTTATTCACACTTGCTGCGGAAGGAAGCAACATCTTAAGAAATTCAATTGCCAGGAATTTGGTTCCCTAATTCGGAGTGAGTTGTGTCAACCCGCGCTGTGTACGGACGGCGTCTCAGCGGTCAAAACGTAAACGAAATCCAAATGCAGCAACATTTGAGAAAGGTCCGGCGGAGATCGACCATATCGGCAGTCAAGACGAATGCGGTTCACGATGCATCGTCGTCTAACTACGTCATCCCAGACGAATCTCTGGTGGATTTGCGAATATCCGATTTTGAAGCATATATCTGTGAGCATACTTGTTTTGTATCGTTTTACTATTTAAACTATTTCTACAAAAATTATCGTAATATGCGTGGATTGTTTTGTTTGTTAGATTTAAGCTACTATAATGCCATTTAAAAGGTGTGGTTTTACCTTTTAAAATAAAATAATTTTCAAAGCTAGTAATATATTTTACAAAAATATTCACAAATGTGTATATATAGAAATCGATGATGAGCTAACGGTCAAACTGTCCCTCTTAAAAATACTTATTTTTAGATGCAGCAGTAAATCATACAATTACAATGGGTTATACGAAGCTTTTAGAAAAAATGAGGACTTACGCATTGTTATCTGGTAAACGTGCTCTCTTACTAAGCTTTCCTTTTCCTCTTTGACCAGTTATAATTGCGCCAAAAAATGTTTAGAAAAGAATTTAGTCTTTAATTTTGAGCATCATAGTTCCATACTATAGTAGTATACTCAAAATGTAAAAAGTTATAATGAATCAATTTGCCACGTTAATTTTAGCAGAAAAATGCATATTTTCTGCTGCAGAATATATAGGATGTTTTATTTGATAAAAATCAATGAAATTAGTTGATTCAACATGTCAGCCGTTATTTTTAAAATTGCAAATAAAGACCTTAAATGGTCTATAGAATATATTCCAGCGACTATTTTATTTGAATCAATGTCACATTGTATTTGTCTACGCTATAACAATATCACTGCGATTCGTTTGTCACATGTCACGTGACTATGTACTGTCGATGCATACACAGAGAAATATTGTCATATGTATCACTTTGTAGTGTGACCTGAAAGTCACCTGCAAGCCATATTAAATTCGGTGATTAGATGTTGTTTTTCGTTTACCTTATTTACAATTTCAAACAATAGTTGTTCTATCCTTGTACTGCTTTTATGAAGTTGACATATCAACAAGACAAAGAATCTCCATATCGCAAACGACTTTCCTTAACTGGCTTTCCTACTTTACTATTTGGCTTCGTTGAAGAGATCAAATATTTTGTCTCTCATTAAGTTGGAATTAAATTTATTTAGCTAATGCTAATGTCACGATAAAAATAATGGTTTAGAAGATTCATTGACGTTATGAACTATTGAAAAGAATTTTTTACTTTAAAAAAGTGATAGTAATATTGGATTCATGCAATACAAAGAAAAATGACTTACAAATAAAGTAATAAATCGTTATGAAACCTAATATTTGCAGTATAATTAGATAGGAGACCAAAGGTATTTGGCTATTCCTTTTCATTAAATGGCCGATCTATCACTTGATTGTTTAAAAGTTACCTTATATGTACATTATACGTATATATAGAATGATATGAAGTACAAAATTACTATCAGACAGAATGCGTTTTTAAGGGACAAAAAGCTAAAACGCTACTCACATAGAGGGGGGTAAATTAATATTGTTTTAAAGGTACATTTGTATTTATTCCTTTCCGTTATGCTCGTTTTATAATTCTTATTCTGGATCAATTAGTGGTGAAACAGTGATCAATGCTGATTAATCTTGGTTCTATACTTTAGATAACGACTAAGTATTATAAATTTACATATATCTATTGGCTTTATATACTACTTTTTGTGTAGGCTATTCTGTATAATTAACTCTTAGGTGATGATCATCTTAACAATTGACGTATAAAAAAACAGATTAATAATTCGAAAAAACTAACTACTTTCTTCACGATATTGGAAAAAATAAATGTCCATATCATCATGACTCCACTCCATTTCTCCGATAAATTTATAAGTTCTACTTTAGGCGTCATATTTCTTCAATTATTGTGTCACGTATCACGTTCCCGGGTAAAATGTAACTAACACTGTATATTTCCCTTTTTCCGGATTTCAGTAAAATTAACTTTTTGTTGTCCAACATGGTGTCGACTTTTTGTATGGAAATTATCATCTAACTAAACCTATACAACTTTCATATGTTTTTAAATAAAAGTATAAAGAAGAAATAGATCACCTTGAGGTGAAACATAATCGAATATCCATACGAACGTCCATTCACCACTGTATCGCTGCTTACATCCACCCACTCATATACATCGTCCTTCTCGAGAGGCTGAATCTGTATTCTCGTCTCAATTAGAGTTTGGAGAGTTGGGGTCAATGGGGGCATACACGGGGTTGGGGGTTGGGATGGAATACCGCAAGAATTATTTTTTCTATCACTAATATTTACTTTTTGAATGAGTTTGCAAGCCATGCCAAAAGTATACATTATATTTTTTGGTCAATTGGTTTATATTTTTATAACAATTTCTTCCGCTTTAGTTCACATTTTCTTACATTCAATTCCACATCACAAATAACAACATTTAAAAAATGCTCGACTACATTGGCATATATAATCAGACACATAATTTTTTCTTATTTATTTTTTTCAAAAAGTGGCCGTGAAAGTAATACAAATAGTGTCAATAAGCCTTTATGAAAATATGTTGTATGTTTGTGCAACGTATCATGTTGAATTAAACAGAATGCACACGAGTGTAATAATTGTGGAACTACCTCATAAGGCCGCCTTGAGAAATCATGCAAATTGGAAAGAGATCATATTGCTTTCCGTCTCTGTAAACGTCGCTTTGAAGCACAGACTAAATGCCTCCGTGGATGTGATGCTCACTGAGCGACTTGATTTTCTTTGAGAATTACAATTAAACAGTCTAGAATTTTAAACTGTGTCTTTTAATTTCATCATTTTTAAAAATCGTTTGCCAACTTAGTGTACACGGAGTGGATGTAGGAAATTCTTCTCATGTGGCATATTCTACTGCAGTTTTTAGAGGAAATGTGCACGTGTATAATATCTCTCATCTGCATGCCTTAATACACACTTTGGGAACAGTGACGCGTCAAATTTAATTGTATTTAGACACTTTTGAATGAGTGAAATCCTATAGATTGAAAAACATTGTAGACTGATTGGAGTACAGAAGGTTTCTCACGCAGATAAAACATTTAAATTCAATATAGCTAAGCATTTTCATACTAAAATATTGAATAAATTGTTAACTAAAATGTAGGTGTTATGGCACAAATAAATTATGACTATTGGCGTCATAATTATCTAGCATAATATAAGTTTTCGTTGCTTTATTGTATATGTTCTTTAGCAGTGGATGGAATTAATATTTTATATTAGTTGATAATTTAGTTACATTAATGTGTTAATCCAATAGCGTTTGCTTTGATCATTTAATACAATTTCCTAGTACCCGGCGTCCTCGCATTTATACGAGGCTTTCCTCTTGGATGTTTGGTCAAGAATTCAAAATAGTATCTCACGGTATCGCATTAAATAGCTGAAAGTAAAACAGTCGTTCCCTATCCCATGGGATCTACTATGTACATGCTCTCTGTGAAATCAAAATATGCCATCGCTAAGTGTATCCAGCTAGCAAAACATACTTGCAGCTTGGCTTATTATGCGCTAATCATCAGCAAACTAAATGTAACGTCGATCGCGAAGTGTAATATATCCAAAAACTACCCAAAATAATATATTATATTTCAAATCTTCCAAAGAGTCACATTGATAAAATATGTACACTTGTGATATATTGATCGTTGATATCTTTGTTAGTTTGTTCGACGGCTTGCTACCAATGTGTAAATAACTAATTTCATTCTGTGTATACATCGAGTCCTTCGGAGTTATGTAGATCCAAATTAGATATACAAAAATGAAATAAAAGTTACTAAATTTATTAAAAAACAACCATTTTTACTAAGAATATTAATTTACCTTTATAAAATAGAAAGAAATCGTATTCGACGTAAAAAGAGGAGAACCAGGCTCAAGGTGAACATTTATTGCCATATATGATGTGACCGGGTATAAACTTATAACGTATAATCTGGGGCTAATAAAACAATACTTCATAGCCGTTTAATTATACGGAAAAATAGAAACCTTATGTTTTGTAATTTTTTCAAAGATATGTACTCCTAAGTTTCTTCCTAATTACTAAAATTAATGAATCTATGTGAATATTTTTAAATTGCTTGCCCAACCTATGTACTATATACTGTGTAGTATGCAATTCATACAATGTATTTCAAATGATTTAGATATTTGTGGTTCAATATTAAAATGCGTATTGGAATAGTTTTACTATTTAATAATATGGGATATATTTTCCATGGTTTTATTTATACGAATAATTCTTCATTCGGATTACTGTCATCCCTTGCACTTTTCCGTCAGCATCTTATTTGAAATTTTTAGAAAAATTCTCCCCTTATAAACATTTAGAAAATTAAGCCTTCTGGCTAAATGTCACCGTTGCTTTCTATGTTCCATGAGTTTGATGGTTCTTTCTAACTAAGTTAGTCTGATTGCTTATTGATCATAATCCGTTTATCTTTGTTTTGAATAGACTCTCAAGTCAAATTGTTACGCTTTCGACTTACAAATATGGACTACAATTCACTTTTGTAGAAGTATTTTAGATTCTTGGAATTTATCAAGTCTTAATCGATAAAATTTTGAAAAGAGTTATCTTGTGTGGAAACACGACAGTAAAATAGTTTTATTACAATACGTTTTTGGTAAAGCTTAATACTTTTAACATTAATAAATACCGTATATCCTGTTAAGAAGTTAGATTTAAAACGTCCTTTTAAAAGTTAGTGGACATATTAGGTAATTTGTTTTTATTTGAATTTGAGATTGAAAAGGTTTCAAATAACAATTTATAAATTAACCAATTGTGCATAATCTGTTTATGACCTGTGATCATCCTATGGGTATAACATAAAGTGATCTAACACATTTAATTTCTATAATGGATCATTCATCCACCATATTATTAGGAATTCATCTTCATATAAAGTATCGCCACCTATAATTGTCGGATAAAATAAGTTTAATTTGTGGCAGGAGGATTTGCCAGCTTTGCCTTTATGCCAAACGATTTCTCGTCTGCATCATCGTCCCATTGCCTAAAACAAGAAAAAAAAACAGCGTCATTTAAACCCATGCACGGGCCGGGAAAGAAGTAAGTAACAATCTAAAAACCAACACGTACGGTAGACCTTATAACTAAACTACACGAGCTCACCCCAGTCGCTGTTTCATCCTGTTCACTATACGGACTTGGAGCAGTTACGTATCAGTATACAGTATCTCTGAAAACTACCCTTTGGCCGATATTTTCTCTGCTACATTTTATAAAAAAATCGACATGCTTGCCTGATGGATCGGTTGAAACTGGTTGGGAGAGTAAGGTAGCCGAACATTTTTACCTTTCCAGGGATCCAACTGAATTTGTGTGGAATAATCCTTTGAGATCAATTCAAATTTTATTTCAATCGGTTCAAAAATTTTGAAAATTGGGAAGAATTTGCGCTCCACCACATACAAGTACTGTATTCACAGTAGGAACAAATTGTGACTGATGAGATTGTAACATCCAAGTTCTAACTGGTTCTCAACGGAATTTCTACTTAGCGTGAAGCTTCACTAACGGAAAAGACCCTCATCCTTTCTTATCGAACTACGTCGATGCAGACAACTGATTGTGCCTAATAAAATATGACCAGTTTGCGTGTTTATATGGTCATTTTAACTAAGACCGTTAGAAGACCTCTTCAGTTAAAGTGTGCATGTGGTTGCCTAAGCGTCTTCTATATTTCAGTAACAATGTTCGAATAATCCATACCACTTCAACCGAGAATGGAATTAAATTAATTTTGTTTATTCACTTCTATGCGTCGTACATGTTCAGATTTTAATTATTTCAAATATTTAATTAGTACGCAGATCTTGTACAGATACCGTATTCATGAAGTGTATTAGAATTAGTGTATATTTACATTCTGTTTAAATCATCACTTAATGTTAGTAGCAAAAACAATAGAAGACAATGACTCCTAGATGGTAAATTATATAAAACTTTCAAGTCCAACATGGTTTAGGATTGAACTAGTAATAACAAGAATTAAACACAAATTCAGTGGCGCAACCAGGGGGGTGGTCCGGACCCCCCCTCAGAGATTTGGGCGCCTATTTCACTATAGGGGCGCCTATTTGGATAATAAAGTTACACTAGATAAAACGAAGTTATTTTACTCAGTGCGCCTATTTGGATAATAAAGTTGTACTAGACAAAAACGAGGCAATTTCACTCACGCGGCGCATATTTCTATAATAAAGTTCTACTAGATAAAACAAGGCAATTTCACTCACGCGGCGCCTATTTCTATAATAAAGTTGTAGAAGATAAAACAAGGCAATTTCACTCACTCGGCGCCTATTTCGATAATAAAGTTATACTAGTTAAAACGGGGTAAATTCACTCACGGCGCCTATTTCGATAATAAAGTTGTAGTAGATAAAACGGGGTAATTTTACTCACGCGGCGCCTATTTCGA
>JAUYWV010108608.1:0-12743 GCA_032274565.1 Nematoplana nigrocapitula
TGATCTGTTTAGTGTGCCCTCTGTTTGACTGATTGGTGGAGGTGCGGTGTTGAGTACTGGGTTGGGTGTTAGTGTTTTAATTGTGTCGTTGACATGTTTTGTATGTATATCTTTTATGGTTTGTACTGACCAGGGGCATTAACGCCGAAATCGGTCTGCTGGTGGATATCTTGTCAAACGTACTATATTTGAAAAAAAGAGATAGTATTGTAATGCAGTTTGATAGACAATTATATCTGGGTGTTTCCTTCTGATTGTCTATTGGTAAAACTGTCTTCATTTAATATTCAATCAATCTGCTGCAAACATATGGCTATGTTTATGTCTAGGTAGAATTCTGATATTCGTCATTGATTGATCACTTTTGCTTTTCAAATGATTTCTCCTGCATTTTCTTGGACAGTGTGTGAATCAGCAATGAATGATAGTTCGCAAAACTGTCTGCCAGACAGAACTGATAAAATAAATCGACAGGAAAACTGGAGCGATGATGACACGAGTGACGAAGACGTCGCCCCTACCAGCAAAGACATCTTAAGTCAGAAAGGTATTTCAAGTCCATTCTTTTTAATGACATAGTCGAAGGGATTGGATGAGAATTTATATTTCTATGGCATGCACCTTAAAGAGACTATTGCTCGTGAATCATTGTATATACTCGCTATATTCCCATTAGTTTCCCTTTCAATTCATCTATAGATACAGATGACACTGCTTATGGGCATTATTTTTTCGAACACAAAATGTGTCCCTATTCTTTCCTATTTACACTTCATGCATAAAACAATTGGTTTTCTAAAAATGTTCTTCACGATCTGTGATTGTTTTTTTCTCTCTGAATTCCGTGTTCTCCATCTCGCAGAATCTTAGCCATGTCACTGTCTCTTTTTCAGTTTGTGGCCTGTTGAAGAAAGAGAGTGTCGGTGATTTGATCATCGATGGAATTAATCTGTCAGAAATCGAGCAATTTGTCAACAGGTTTCGTATGAAGCGTCTAGAGTGGAGACTTACTCAGACACAAATCTCCCAATGGTTATCGGAAAATATGCAAGATAGTGCCCTCAGTCAGAGTGTGTTATGCAGGTGAGTGGGATCTAATGATTTGGCAATCACATTCAACCATGTACTGTACATTTATGCCAACAAACGCCACATTAAAAAACTGGTTTCGAAAGTTAAATTCTCCGAATTTATTATAGAAGCTTTAATCTTTATACTCATTTGACCAATGAATTTCGAAATAGTGACGACTAAATTGGGAATAGTGACAATGGGTGAGTTATGTGTCAACTAGATAGAAGTTTTTTCTCCTCTGGTACCCCTAGCCATACCAGGGACTTTGGTTAGGTTGGATAAAAAGAAGAAAAACAATAGTATTTATATTTGTTCGGTTCAGGTTAATAAAATTATTTTGTTCAATTTTTGTTTCTATACTTTAGGGGCGTTTCCTATGTTTGTTTAATTTGTAAAAGTATTTGTTGTTATTTTGTTGTTGTTCTGTAGTTATATTTTTTCAGCCTTTTGTGTTTATTTCGTCTCAAACAGCTGTTAATTGGTTTTTATATGAAGGTTACTTGTTTATAGTTAATCCGTTAGCCTGACCGAACAAAAATCCCCTTTTCATTTATGTTGTTAACCTATTACTATATTTGTTTAATTAAGCCCGGGTGGCAAATAAAAATTGATTATTATTATTATTATTTTGAAAAAGTTTTAATAACCTTACCAACATTTCAAAATCTATTAAAGTTTTGAGTAATAATTTTATTTGCGTTTATTACACTTAAAATATTGTAAAAACATCTAACAATTATTATTGTTATGATTTGATATCTAATAAGAAAGTATTGAAATATACTACTAACACTACAATTAATAGTAGTAATTGACAAATTTAAATGGATTTTTTTAATTTAAAAAAAATCCTATGCCTATCAACTGCGTTTGATTGGTTAATAAATCTGTATTAAAACTTCACAACTCTCATCGGACGCAACTCGGCCTGTGAAACCGCGCTGCATATACTGCTATCGGCGCAGCGCCCTCTAACATATCGATTTTTACTGTGCAGAATCGTGTGTCGCGTTTTACTACAGTATAGTATAGAGAATTCAATAATTTAGCCGTGCCATGTAGGCTGTGGCTATGGCTGCATACAACTAAAAATAGAAATGACACGCCCATTCAAAATAACCAAATTTTGAATAGAGAACATAGCAATGATAGAGACAGAACTCTATGTATACTCTATGGTTTTAATGATTTAGCAAAGTTTCGGAATATTTTCAATACCTTCCTGTAGATATACAGTAAATTATATTATATAAATATAATTAAAATTATGAAATTCTAAAAATATTAAATATTAAATTAGAAAACTAGAAACTTATAAAAGTATACAATTATAAAATTAAAATTAGAAACTTAAATTTATACAATTATAAAATTGAAATTATAATTGCCCAGTTGTATATTGCATGTAGTAATGAATTTTATTTCTATTTTATCTTTGAAGATAATTATACCGCTGTGCAATTTACAATTGAGCACCCATTCTTATCAGTTAATTTAAAAAACAAACATAAACTCAGGAAGTTTGGATCCCCAGGAGATTGAATTTATAGATAGGAAATTTGTATGCAAACTTGGTTTTGAAAACTTTAGGGACTGGATCGAACTGTGGAATCATATCGGCAAATGGTTTTCAAAACCAAAAAATATTTCGAGTTTATGTTTTCTCTTCAACTTGTTTTCCAAAAACCAAAGATAAACCCGTCCAATGAAAATCGGATATAAATAAATCTATACAACTGAAAAATTGACTTTATCGTGTATGATTTATTAAGAGTCTGTTTTAACTATTTCCACTCTCTTTCCTCCGGGAGGATGCGTTCCCTCATCCTGTAATTACAACAACTCCCAAACTGAAAAACGTCTAGTGATGTGTTCTGCTTATATATATTGTTTCTGCCGCACCCCTCAGATTTGAACGCCTAGATGTCACAGTTCGCATCGCCCTCAGGCTGGTCGAAGTACTGCGCAATTGGTTACGCGAAGTGGAGGATCGTGCGTCGCTCGCTACGACCCCTTCCGCCTCTCGGCCGCTAACTAATGGAGTCGAAGAGGAGACTGAAAAAGAGCGAGTTGACCGGCTGCACGAAATATTGCTGGCACCGGTAGCAGGTCAGGGGAGTGCGGCGGCGGGAGGAAAGGCCGGCCAGTTGGACGAAGTGAGAAAAAGGAAAAGGAGGACGAGTTTCGATAAACACTCGCTGAAAATGCTGAACAAGTACTTCAGGGAAAATACGCGTCCGTCTGGTAAACAGAATTGTTTTACTTTTATCAGTTTTCATATTTTTCTGGTTAATTTCCCCTCATCAGTACTAACTTATAGGCGGAAATATGGCCTTCGATTCAACTACTGTTTGAGGGGTTACGACTTCGATGCTTAGCTCCTGGTGATGTCCCCATGCACTGGCCTTCTCGTGGCGGGGGTGTTCTGCTCCGGCAAGCAAAATGCTGCATTGCCAGGGACAGGGTGGCCACCCGTCCTCGAAATTCGAGGACACCTCGAAAATCCTCGAATTTTGACAAACGTCCTCGAATTCTAGAAAATGTCCTCAAATATTTGGCCTCTGGTCTTTTTAAAAAATTATTGTACATATTACGTCCTGGGTAATGACGTTAAACTGCAGCCATTTATCAAATACTTTTTAAAGATAGTCCCAAGAGAAGGTCAGACTTTAGGGAGCTCACCACCAGTTCTACTTTTCCTCTTAAATTTTGTGCTGTGAGGTGGTGTGAGAATTTGATGGTGGCGAAACGTTTTATGGAATTAATTCCAGCTTTGAGAAAGTACTGTCAACAAGTGGACCCAAAGCCTCACCACCTGAAGTCATTCCAGCGCATAGAAACAGCTCTCAATGACCCTTTGCTGAAGGCCAAGATTGATTCAACCTTTTTTGAAGAAGTATCAGTCAGAAAATCCCTTGGTACCGTTTCTGTATGGCGATCTATTCGAGCTTCTTTCTTCACTGATATATTAACGTGTCTTATCACCAGCATATTCAAATTAAAATTTGTTAAATTTTGAAAAAATGTTTGTCTTGACTATTTATAACATTTTATGTCCTCGAATTTTTATCAAAAAATAATCTGTCCTCGAAGTTTGTGGAGCAAAAACAGTGGCCACCCTGCAGGGAGGGACCTCTTTTCTCTCCTTTCCCTCTTCTGTCTGTCTGTCTCTCGTATCCTTTCTCTCTCCTCTTTTCTGTCTCTCACCTCTTTTCTGTTTTTTTCTCCCCTCTTTTCTGTGTCTTTTCTATCCCATCTTTTCTTTCTCTTTCATCTCTCTCTTTTGTTTCTTTTTTATGTCCCCTCTTTTCTCGTCCCTCTTTCCTGTCTCTTCCCCCCTCCTTTCTGTCTCTCAACTCTCTTTTCTGTTTTTCTCACCTATTTTGTGTCTTTTTTCTCCTCTTTTCTGTGCTGTTTCTATCCCTTTTTCTGTGTCTTTTTTATCTTGTCTCCTTTCTCTCCCCTTTCTGTCTCTCATCTCTCTTTTTTCCTCCTCGTTCCTCTTTCCTGTCTCTTTTTTCTCCCCTCTTTTTTGTTTCTTTTTTATCCCCTCTCTTTTTGTCTCTTTCCTCTCTTTTTATTTGTCTTTTTCTTTCAATTTTCTTTTCTCTCTCATCTGCCGAAGTAAACATCAGTGTTGCTCCAATTGATTGACAGATTGATTCTCATAGCACTTTACTGAATTATTGTTGGTCCTGCCCATAGAAATCGGATTGCGCGGCACAAGTATTTTAATTAAAATAGCTGTGCCGCGTAATCCGATTTCTATGGTCCTGCCACAGTCTAAGTAACTGGGGTTAACAGAAACCACTTATAACCGAGATTCCGCCCACCATACAGCTAGAGTATAGTACTGATTAGATGGTAAGTAAACAATATAACATGACTGTTCATTGGACGGGCAAACTGCGATTTAGTGGAATATATTAGATAATATATTAATACTATTATTATTGTAGTATGCAATGAGATCTTTTGAATTTTTTAATGGCATATTCGACACACTATCCACCAGCAGACCATTTTAGAGCGATAGGTTATCAGTTAGTTTATAGAAATTTAAAAAGAATATTGTTAAATTGTACAGTGTTCCCAAGGGAGCTAGATGTTTGTTTTTCGTCACGCCAACGTTCACATTGTATATAGGCAAATCGTTTTGTCAAAATATCCTTTATTTTAAGAGAATGTACAGTATACTATATGACCAATATCTAAAATTGGTGAAATGCGATTTTCATTACACTTTATCGTCTTATTATTTCCGTACTAAGCATAATTGATAGCACGTTGCTAGAACTTTGCACCGGTGTCATTTCAGATGATAATGTGTCTATGTAAAATCGCAAAAATACGCTTTTACATTCACAATTTATGATATACCATACATTCTGCGGTGGACTGGCAAACAACGATAGTCAAAACGCCTTTCCAGGTCGGTCCACATCAGGCGCAAATGGTCTCCGCTTGCACGGTACAGCTAGTTAGAATCACAGATAAATCAACTACTGTATGTAGATTTGCAAACTAGCGTTGTTGTAAGCTGGACTTTGGAATGACGCCGCCAAATTCATCGGAATTTACACACTTTATACAGTATTAGGCAATTTTCCAGCTGACAGCACTGCTAGATAATATATATGTTTTTTCCATATCTATGATTTGGACGCACTTTGTTGCAATACGGGACTAACGCGACCGATTACTGCGTGATAATGTCTGTTTTACAGTAAATTGTTTGTATTAGAAAACAGCAAACATTTTTATATTACTTTACGAAGACGAAAGATGAAAAGGAGGACAATAAGAACACTTTTTAACATTGCTTTATTACGGCATGTTTCGGTTATTCAATAACCATAATCAGGCTGAAACGTAAACACAATACTGAAAATAAATTACCAAATGAACTTTAACATTAAAAAATAGATTAATACACACCCAAACTCCGAGACACTCAAAAAAAAAGTCAGATTGAGCACTCTCCATGATGATAAAACAATCAGGCACATTATCCCTGCACACAATACAATCACTCAAGTGGGCACTTATCCCGTTGCGGTGTTCGGCAATTATTTGGCCCAGGTGGCGTTTGGTGCGACCAATGTAGGTCGTGTCAGGATCTCCCCGACAAGTAAACCTGTACACCACCCTCGCCTTCACCATCTTTGGAGTACATCAACATAACTTAAATAGATCGCTTGCAAACAGAGGGCTTCGTATTTCCTTAATTGTTTTAATTGTCGTGTTTTTTTCTGAATTGCGGACTTTTTTAGTGTCTCGGAGTTTGGGTGTGTATTAAACTATTTTTTAATGTTAAAGTTTATTTGGTAATTTATTTTCAGTATTGTGTTTACGTTTCAGCCTGATGATGGTTATTAAATAACCGAAACATGTCGTAATAAAGCAATGTTAACCAGTGTTCTTATTAGTATATTAAGTTATTCTAGCAGATTTTTGCATAATCTATCTAGTTATAGTCTATTCGATGTGTGTGGCCACAACCCTCGCATTGTTTCCAGAAAATAATTAATTTTAAGCAGAACATAAATATTCCTAATTATTTGGTTTACTTTCTGCGCTGCTGTATGTAGGAAATGATTTAACCCGTCTTGCTGCTGACATCAACTACGATCGGGAGGTTGTACGTGTGTGGTTCTGTAATAAGCGGCAACTTGTGGCCAAAAAGAACAACTGCGGCAACCAGTCATCGTCGTCGTCCTCTTCCAATCGCCCAATATCGAATGGTGATGGGCACGATTCAGATACGACCGCCTTCCAACAGCCGTCCACTTCCACCGCGAGAACGAACGGTACCGAAAAAGTGAGTGGAGATAGAAATACACCGCTTTTAAAAGACATTCCAGGGTCAAGATATCCCTGAATTACAAGAAAACATTACAGAAACAAACAATGAATGACCTGTATATCCTTGGATGGTGCGTATAACTCTGAAAAGCACTTTTTGAGACAATCACTTTTGTCAGACTCTAAAATGCATGGTTTTCGTAGCTGAACCAATTCTAGTTGCCTTTTTCTATTATACACGTGACTTAAACTCACTGTCAAAATTCCCACCATGTTATAAAAATCAAATTATAAAAGTATTATTCTGTATCTACATTTTCATATAAAAACAGAACTCAGCGCGGTCACGTCTACGGGTAACCAACCGCATATT
Organism: Nematoplana nigrocapitula; assembly: GCA_032274565.1. Classification (NCBI taxonomy): domain Eukaryota; kingdom Metazoa; phylum Platyhelminthes; order Proseriata; family Nematoplanidae; genus Nematoplana; species Nematoplana nigrocapitula. The sequence continues at coordinate 7,253 of JAUYWV010108608.1, forward strand.
CTTTTCATAGTAAGTCATTGTTTTAAAACCAGGTTTATTTTATAACTGTGTTTAATAAAGAAAAAGCACGCTGTACGGAACAGTCTAGAGACAAACGCACGCACTCAATCTCTAACACAGCCTAATTACTCGCATTACTAGTCACTCCCACTCAAGAGTTCATCACAACAATAGCAAAACTAATTGTCCTAAAACCAGGACAGTCTGTTTTCCAAATAAAACATAATGTCTTAAAACCAGGACAATCTATTTTTAAAATAACAGATATTGTCTTCAAACCAGGACAGAGTTATTTTCAAAATAAAACATGATGTCTTAAAACCAGGATTATCTATTTTCAAAACACACTTTGTCTTAAAACCAGGGCTGTCTATTTTTCAAAACAACACATTGCCTTATAAGTGGACAAAAAATCTGTTGTCTAATTAGGACATTGCATTGAATTTCTTTTGAAACTATTAGCCTATCTCAGTCGTGCGTACGTTGTGTGTGGGAAGTTATAAAAAATGTCTGAAATGCAAATGTGGAAAACAAAGACATACACTGCATGGCAAACAATGGAATTCTTGCTGGCTGTTCTCAGTAGACACGATTTTATTTTTTCGTTAACAAAACCGGAACTTATCTAGGCTGTCTAGACATCCTTTATGACGCATAGGTGACCCCGCCAAAATACAGACACCTGCGAGACACCTGTACAATTGTCAAGTCAGTCCTAAGTTCTACCTAATTGGATAGTTTAAATTTGAAGTGAGGCGATAAGATTGAATGTGAAAAATTAAATCGTGTCTACTGAGCACAGCTAGCAAGAATTAAATTTTTTGCAATGCAGTGTATATCTAAATTGCTGAAGAAGGCAAGATTTTGTAGGCCCTGTAGAATCGAGATACTTCATCGCCATATGATTAGATATGAATGTGAGCCCTGATTGATATTGCCATTGTAGGAATCCAATTCCCGAAATGGGTGGTCGAGTAAAACCCTTCGTCGACTGTTGGATGGATCGTCTGAGTCCAATCGTTAATTGAATATGCATCTGAACACCTCGAAAGAAGTAAGTCCCCTCTGGTATATCCTATAGCTTTTGAATAGAAAGCAAAGTTTTTGGTGACAGACGCAATCAAACGAACGAGTTGCCATTCAAGCGGAGGTGAGGGTATGTCGCGTGAGCAGAGTGAAAACGTTTGTGTTCTAGAGTGCAACGTTCGAGAGCATCGGGGAGTTCATATATTGGAGGTGGAAATTAGATAGAGGAGCAGCGGTGAGAAGACAACCTCGAGAGTACAAATCGAAGTCATAAGAGAGGGAATTCTATATGGGCTGACCGAGGCAGGCAAAGTGCTGTGTTACCTGGAACCTCTTACAGTTTCTACTTTTTGCTTCTCCTTACTCGCTGTCTTTTTCCTTTCTCTCCTCTCTTTTATTTCCCCTCTCTGACTAATCGCTTTTCTCTCTCACAATTTTCTTTCTGTCCCTTTTCTTTAGCTTCTGTTTCTCTCTTACTCTTGTTCTATTCTCTCCCTGTTTTCTCTCGCTTTTCTTTTATCTCTACCCTTTTCTCTCTTTCATCCCCCTCTCTCCTCTAATTTTATCAATTTATTTCCTTTCTCTAGTTTCTCTCTACGTTCCTTTCTCTCTAGTCGCACTCTTCTCTTTCATTTTTCATTTTCATTTTCTCATCTCTGTTCTATTTTTTCTTTTCTTTCCTCTCTCTTTTATCTAGCTTTTCCCATCTTGCCTTTATTTTTTATTCCTTTTACTCTCGTTCTCTTGTCTCACTGATTTCTTTCCTTACTCTTTAATCTCTCTCTTTCTCTATCTCTCCGCTCTTTCAATTCCCTCCTATTTTCAGCTTCTCTTCTCCCTCTCCACTCATTTTCTCTCTTTTCTAACTTCTCGTTCGTCTCTGTGTTCTTTTTTCTTTGTCTATCCATCTTTCCTCTCTGTATTTCCTCCGGGAGGTCGGAGTGTTGGCGTGTCCCTTCTAACAGGAATTACAACTACTACAACAATTAAAAATACCGCAAAAGGTTTAGTTCAAGGGTCACGCACAGTTTCAATTTTGATATATGCGCAATTGTCTCTTGTTTCTTTCAGCTCAGTTGGTGAAACTTCGCAGTTTTCTGTTATATTGCAAAGTATCAGTTTTTATTGGCAAGTTAAAAGAAACGTGAAATCAGATTGAAGTTATTTTTTGACAGTGCAATATGCGAGTATTGGCTTCCGGGCAGGTTAAAAGACTAAACCCAAAGACCGCACTATGTGCATTTTAATCGCCACAATGTAATCATTTTTGTTATATAAATTGAAACTCTCCCGACCCTATTTTAGTAGTATTGCGATAGATAAGCACTTTAAGATGTTGCATTTCGATGCTAACTGTACATATGTATTATTTGTATATAATTGAATAACTGTATATACCCAAATTATTTATTTTGTTTGAAATGCATTTTATTACTGACTATTCTTCCGTTGCGGTTGTTTAGCTTCCATGTAAATGCCTTTGACAAAACGAGAAAAAAAATTATAAATATAAAAAATGAACGTAGAAACCGTCAATGTTAATTAGTAGCCTCAATCTTTCAAGAACAATATGTACTGTGTATGTTACTATTACTTTATGATTAAAAGTTTATCTTTGCGAATATTCAGTAAATGTATCCTGTAAACGTAACCATTTTAAAGTCAATAATTTCATTGCTACAACTCATCGATCTTTCTGTTAAAATAACGTGTAACGTAAAATATGGTCAAAATAAACTTAATTTAGAGATTGGAAACTGCATTTCCATAGTTAGGGACTTTCCGAAAAGTGGACAACGTTTTATGGTTTCACAGTTGTAAGATCGTTAAAATAAATGTGCTCTTCTGGTGCACCCCGGCCCTTAATATAAATTTACAAACAAGATGTGTGTGGGCTAGTCTGCGTTGTGTCAGCGTGACATGTGCCAAAACGAAAACTGAAGTCACGCTGATGAATTTGCGTCGTCTGACTCAATGACTCATTTTTTCGACGTAAATTTTCATATTCTGGCCATTATCTCAGTTCCGAGTAGAGTGATGGATTCGGTTGTCTTGCATAAACGACTACGCGATTGTTGTGGACAACATACCTGAGTCTGACCAAGCAAATGTATCCTGGGGGATAAGAAATAAACACTCATGTAATTTCACGTTTCTTACTAAATTAATTATGTTTACAATTTGTGATGTCTTATTGACTGGGCATACATAGATGGCAGGAGAGGTTATGCATTTTGCTGTATCAGGCTTCGTAGAATAGAACACACAATCAGATCTATATTATTTATCCAGCTTCGTAATTCCTGAATCGGTCGGTCGGTCGAGTGAACGCCAGTTTTCTAAAAGAGAGAAGAGAGCGCGAGTCAGCGTCGACTTGATTCACTCACACACCGTCTGGCTGGTTTAAAGCTCTACAATCGGCCAAGCCGATCTATTGATTTTCTCTTTCACACTCTGGCGTAATCTATCTCGCGTAGAACACAAGAAAGACTATAACGGCCGATGTGCTATTATAGGTGGGTGGTTAGTCTTCCGCTATTTTCTACTTGTTGATCACATAAATAACAGTTAGATTTCTATAATTCTAATTTACAAATATTCCCAAATGTCGGTTATTCATAACAACACTTGCCATTGACTCTGCTCAAAACACTATGTAGGCACCGCGTTCAGACTTTATCAACATAATACACTTTAGTAGAATCCAGATAATTAATAACAAAATTATTTAAACTTGTTATTTTTAACAGAAAATTTTGATGTAGAGGGCCATTCACAAATAACGCTACGCAAAAACGGTTTTCAAAGACCCCACACACCCCTGTTATGCACCGTAACGCAAGAGCATGCGCGGGCTGTCACCACTATGTAAGGAAAAATATAATAAATTTTAGCCGTTATAAAGTCCTTTGCATAACATTAGGACACCTATAAGAATTTCTCTTTCTCATACGATGAGTTTTTAATTGAGTTTTGCATATATGTTGAATGGTTTGAATGGCGGTTCTGCTAACGTCTGTTAAGATGAGTATAATCGATTCAAAATTCAAATAAACCAATCACACGTAAAATCGCTTGATATAAGACATTTGCATAACATTAGGACACTTTGGAATTTGTCCAAGAACTCAAAAGAATTTATTGAACATAGCTATGAAAATTCATACTAATAATCACTGGGTCCCCTTTCTTCATCGCAACTTTCATCATTCGCTTTGGCATCCCTTCAAACAGGTTATTAGGGTGTCATCCTTGATCGAATCGAAGGCGTCTTCAATAGCGACTCTTGGTCGCGTATGACTCCGCCGTCATACATATAACGCGACATGTACAGTAGATTTAGGTCTGGACTTCTGCTTGGCCAGTCTAAAAGATCCACGTTCTTGGAATGGAGCCGATCGATCGTTCATCGACTAACATGTACGGAGGCGTTATCTTGCTGAAACAACATTCTCGGGGCGAGGTACGGTAGCAAACACTCTTCCAAACATGTCTGGTAGACTAGAATCAATGCGAGTTCCAGATTGATGGGCAGTAAGCCGTTGTAGGAGATTCCGATCCATACCATGAAGCTGTTGAACATGTCGCCTTGACTGCGTTCGATAAATCGCCGAGAGGATTCCTTGGAACAGTGCCAGTACTTAGGATAGTTGTCTGATGCCAAGCAAAACCGCTTTTCGTCGCTGAAGATGACTTTGTTCCAGTCAGTACTAGCGTTCTCCAGCGCGAAATTTAGCCTATCCTGACGATGTTTTTGTGTAAGCGCAGGCACCTTATTGAAAGAAGGGAAGCGCGCTATATTTCCGCAATGAAGTTTGCGGTGGATAGTACTAATGTGACATCAGTTGGGACAGCGTCGTAACAGTCTTCTTCGTAAGGTGCCGCGCAATCCTTCTACAGACTCGATCGTTAATCTTCACTTTTGGGCCGCCTTTTCGAGGAGCGATTACCATTCCTCGGTTTATACAATTATAAATTGCATTTCGGCACGTGTTCAAGCTTCTAGCGATCCCGGCAATGCTTCTTCCAGCCTCGTTCAGCGCTTTAATCTGCCCAATTTCAATTTCCGTCAAGTGTTGATTTTTTTCCATTTTCCGAATAAATTCAGTATAAGCGGATGTCACAACTATTCACGAAATGACAAATATCTTGCAAGATTCCAGTCAATTCGAAATTATCAGTATTCGAGCAAATTTCAAAGTGTCCTAATGTTATGCAAATGTCTTATATCAAGCGATTTTACGTGTGATTGGTTTTTTGAATTTGAATCGATTATACTCATCTTAACAGACGTTTGCAGAACCGCCATTCAAAACTGCAATATATATGCAAAACTGATCCCGTAGTGAAGAAAGTAGTAGTCGTAGGTAGCGGTGAACTGTTGTTGTTTTTATTATGCGAAATATCTCGCTTTATATAGGTATCTGGTGAGTACAGTTTACAAACATTTATATTGATGCAGATA
>JAUYWV010108619.1:0-12743 GCA_032274565.1 Nematoplana nigrocapitula
GGGTTACAAATTTGAGATTGTTGGAATTCTCCAAGTCAAGATCCACAATCATCTGAGTAGTTGGATTCTCCAGGTAGCCGCTCTTCACGAAGCGTGACATAAGGTTTTTCAGTAACTTGGTCAGAGGAAGGGAAGCATTGACTGATCGGTTGGGAATTTTGTGAGGAAGGGTTCAACCTCGATGGCGATGGAAATGAAGATTTCAACTTCAGGGATAATAGTCGGTATCTTCTCAAGTTCATTCAGTGTTTTGAACGACTGAAGCTTCAGTGCTGGTTTTTTTTCTTCCTGATATCCTCAAGAAAAGGGATTCTAAAAGAATATAAGTGAAGTCCCTTAAGAGAATAATAATGTATCGAGAGAGCGATCTGATTCCTGATTCCTAAAACATTTCTAAACATTTTCGAAAATTGAGTTTCCAAGATTACTTCATGACATTCGAAAAACATGCACACTTTTTTCTACTTGGTCACAGAATTGTTTTCAACAAAATTGTTTTTCGTCACAAAAAATTCCTGACTTTTATCAACATTTTTCCATTTTTTCAGAATTTTCCGGACAGCGTACGAACCCTGATTTGGTTATTTTGTTGCATTGCATTTCGTAACATATTCTTTCAGAACTTGGATTTGCAAAGAAGGATGGAAGAAGACATCAGACGAGACCGGATTCACAACAGTACAAATCGCTGGTTGGGAAGAACTCTCAATTGTTCCCATGTTACCGCAAATAAAATGCGCAAAGAACTAAAAAAGAAGTTGTGCAAAAAAGTTTCGCGACCTCCGCTATATCAACTGAAAATATTGAGAAACTCGCTGTTTTTGTGCGAGACAATCCCGACCACCGAGGGCTACTGCTTTCTTAGATGAGAAATGGTGGAACTGCTTTAGAGGAAAGAAGCGTGTTTACCGGCGAAGATCATCTCCTCGATGATCACCTTTTGGTGCCTGCCATCTTGCTCCCCTTAGAGGTATATCATTATATGTGCCCTGCTCGCTAATGACGGCGGCAGGGCGAATCTGTTTATTAAGAAAATAAAATATTCTTCTTCTTCTGCAATTGAAAGCAATTTCGAATTTCATGCAATGAATAAAAATCGATGTAAAGATTTAAAAATTGAATTGTAATGTACAGCCGGTGAATTCATAAATATTCATATAGTTAAGTTAAATTGCCATGATTCTAATCTATAGAATGATACCAGTCATACAACATTTGGATGCTTATTGCAGCCGAAGCATTATATGACAAAGTTGATGCACTCAGACTTTATTACCAGAGGGTACCTGTTATCATTAAAAATCTCCCACTCACAAAATTGTTCATAGATTATATAAGATCTTTGTGTGCCAGGTTTAGCATGCATGGGTCAGTCACTTAACTGTCAATTAACAATTTCCACTGGCCATTAGAGAGACCGACTTAGGGAGAAGACTAAATTGTTACGTAATCATTCGTCTTGCTGGAATTTTCTTCACATATAGAGAAGCTGCTTCTGTATGAAATAGCACCAGAAATGATGTTACACTTTTTAATAGATACCTTAGAAACTATTTGCCAAAAAAATGGTGCTTTTCTCTAAATGACCGCAAACTGCAGCCTCACGTTTGCAATTAAAATTTGATTTTTTTAATGATTGAGTGGATCGAATACCCGAAATATGTATACTACTTATATAGTGTTGACCATTCCGAAAATAATTGTGCATCCTCTTCCCCATATCTCCATATCTCCAGAACGTCAGTTACCTTTATGTGAATTTTAATGTGGCGACCGCGTCATCGTGAAATGAATGTATTTTAAACCATTTCGCATCATATAGCATTCTGTCATTCTTAAACGTAACTAATTTTGGTATTTGAAATATTAATGGCGCCCACTAGCTCGGAATGTAACCAAAGAAATATCACTTGCAATAAAAGTTCAAATCGAATGCAAAAAAACGTAAAGATTTGTCCGGTGGTAAAAAGGGACTAAAAAGACTTTAAAACTGTATCTGTGGTGTTTCATTGGAGCGGGCTTGATACATTTGGACAGCGTCTAATTGTTGACAGACAGTGCGCTGTGTGAGGAGTTCGCTGTCGCGTTCGTTGGATGTTGTCGCGCAATTACTTGTAAGGCGAGCAGTGCGTTGTTGAGATATTTCGATACGCCCTCATTTGCTTGGCAGCTCGTACACTGGAAGCTATTAGCTGATTTTATCTTCTTTGGAAATTTGCCGGGAATTATAATAACTAAGTCATTTTTATTATTTCAGTGCAGGCCTAATTGAATTTTTCAGTCTCCTTGTATATTCATTATAATTAACAAATTAATCAATAGTTTTAAAAAATAATTTAAAAATAACTGACTATTTGTGGCTTGGAATCTCCCGCATACGTCATACGGAATCTATGAATACACCCTTTGACGCTAAGTATAGAACGACGCCTCGTGCAATTTCCGTCAGGATCACCAGAAGGATTATTACCCTTCAGAGCTCCACATATATCCCTTGCACTCGTAATCCGTTCCTTGTATCTGTGACATTAAAGGATTATATCGCTTACCTACCATATTGAGTGTAGTTTTTGTTCCTGAATTCTAAAGTCTGTTTTATGAATAAAGTTAATTACGAATGTGACAAATTTTGTTAAGATCATTAATATAATTTTGAGATTTTGAGTATATTGTGTTACAACAAATCATGTATAAGGTAGCGTATTCCGTAGTTTTAGTAGTCTTAAAAGGGTCTTAAACTTACACTAAAACGAAACTTGTGGCACCCATGCGAATGAAAAATAACATAATGTATACATACATCATACATGCCCTCTCCCGTCATTCAAAGTGTGGGTACCGAAAAAATCAGATCTATCCAATTGATGGTCTAGGAGGAGATAGCGAACATACAGTAAATTAATTTCAGGAAGCTCTCTATGTTATCACCTTCCGAGGATATTATTCATAAACTTACTTGACATGGGCGCAGCGCTAATAAATCCAATAATCTAAGATTATCTTAAAATTTGGCATCAAAATCTTTTTAATTAGTCTTAGAATTTTGTAGCTACGCTTTTTTTAGGCAAATGGAATCTGTATGTACAAAGGTTTCGGACAGTCCAGTGTAATAGGTGCCGGCTATCTGTCTGTTTAGCTGTTAATTTCTCTTCCCCCGGTAGGCTATTGATTTACACAACAGAAGAGACTATATATAATCTGAATCCGCCCAGATTATATGTCTCGCGTGCAGCCAACACACCCTACACTGGCTGCCTGCTATTCAATTCCTCTGCCCCCATTGCCTTGATAGCGTGCAGCCGAAAACGCTCTATAATCTGGCTTCCCGTAGATTATGTATCTTCTATAGTAGATGTGTGCCTTGCGAGCGCGCCGCGAGAGGGGTATCTTTTGGTTGATGGCTCTTTTTCTAAATCCTGGCGGCGGGCATGGGCGCCTATATCGAGGAAAAACCGACCCCCTTTCTAAATCTGGACGGCGGGCATGAGTGTGGCTCATTTACACTGTTTAATTTCATAGAAAAAAAGTAAAAATCTTTTTTATTTAGAGAATGATCATCTTTTAAAAGTCAGTCAGATTACCCTACTTTTATGTATCAGCTACGCCCCTGATTTACTACATATGTTTTATGATTTCACTTTGTAGTCATATGTTATTTCAATGCGCCATTTTATCATAATATGCTGTCATTTGGCCGAAAAGCACAGTTTCACCTCCGTTGCGGCTTTTAAATAATAAATATACTCGTAGCATTTATTTACTTTTGCAGTAGAAAATTCAGTTGCTTTGCTATGCATACTTTAAATATTAGTAGTCTAACGTTTCGTTTCTTTTGCCAGAACCATACTAACTTCAAAGAAGTGGATTTCGATCTATATCTTCTGATTGCCAGGCATGAATCTCCGAGACTGGGTAGCAAATCTGTAGCATCTTGAGCAAATTTTGAGGAGAACATAGTCCTTACGGGAGGTGCTCAAAGAAGCTTCAAATAATCGAATCAATATTCAATGTATAGTCACATTGAAAGGTCAAAATGTTAGTTGTATAAATTGTGGACCGCTCCGAAATGCAAACTACATTTACGATAAAGCGAATACTTGTAAAGCATAGACCCCAATGGCGAGTTCAAATAACATATTTTATTTTTTTCGTAAGTAAACATGAAGTTCATTGAAGGAGTACTTCTTTGAAAAATAGTTCATAATGATATTTCGATGTTTGTACTAAGTTCTATACAGTTTCAAAGGGATTTATAACAAGTTTTTTTATATATCTGGGTGTATTTTTTATTCTAGCAGCAGATAAACCACAGTGCCTTGTTTGTTTCTCTGAACATTTTCGTAGTAATTCATATCGATCTTTGTCAGCTTCTCGCCTTCCTCATCATCTATATTTTATATGACGCGCGTATTTTTACAACATATATCCTAGAGATTGCAGATAGAGTAAGTAGTTCCTCGCAGGATTCCGTGCCGTATACAAATCAAGCAAGCACAGAGTCTTTAGAGCGGAACAACAAGATTAGCCCTCATATTGACCGGCTTTTGATTATTATACAAGGGCACAAAAATTCCCATTACATTATTTCTGCCTGTCTATCCTGTCTATCCATCCATCCATGACTCGCTCTTGCTCGTTGTATATTCCACCTCTATCCCTCAACCAATCAGCAGTGGCGATCGATTTTGCGGTTGTATGCGTGTATTTCTCTCTGTTTGTGTGTGTGTGGAGAACACACATGGTAACCAACGAACTTGGGAAGTGCTTTGTATTCAATTTAAAAAGGGGCGCTCGTCGTCGAGACACAAACATCCTTGTTTTGCATTTGCTGTGAATTGTTGTTCATAGTGATTTGTACTTAAAAAAACCTTAATAGCGTCGTCGAGGTATCAGCCGACTAATCACTGGACCAAAGTATTCATCCCGTTGTCAACAGGCATTCTTTCCCCTCTTCCCGTTGAATTGTGTAGATTTGATTTTTTTCTTCTGTGTCACCGCCGCTCCAACAAACAACGAACAATAATAGAATAATATCATCAGGACTGACTATAACCCAGAAACGGGACACACCAGATGCTCGCCGTGTTTCCGTGAACCTGACCTCATCGTCTGTGCATCATCGCCTTGCGATATCGGACAAGGCGAACCGCGCTACGCATCGCTGATGCCGCCTCGTCGCATGAAATGAAGGTCGATAGATAATGCATAGATTGGACCGGCGGACTGGCGAAGAAACAGAAGAAGAAAACGAAGAGATTGTCAGTCGTTGGCGATACTTCAAGTGCTCCCCCGACCCCAGTGACCATATACACATTCTATGTAGAAACAATTGCAAACAACACAAACATCTACCAGTGTCCAATGCAACGAAGATATGACAAGGGGTAAGCTGCGTTGAGAATGCATTGTTGACAGAGTTTAGACATGGACGACAGTATATATAGAATATCAGGACGGTCAACTGCGCTTTTCGTGCTATTTTTTTTAGAAATAAAGTTTCAGCACATTGGTGTGCCAATAAATATTATCTATAATCCCCTGACTTTCCAAACTGACCATATTTGAAAGAATTAAAATTTGAATTTTTTGCGGGAGGTATATTTTTTTGCCCAAATGCGTTTTTCATAGTATCGTTTTTTTCATTTCAATTATACTAATATTCGTCTAAAAAGAGTGAACACATTTCGCCGATCTTTAGCAGCTTATTAAAGCATTGGGGCATGCTATACAGCAGAATGCCAAGGGGAACAAAATGTTGATAAATAAATAAATGATATATTTATGCCATCTTTTCATATAGTTTCGCCTTTTGTTCCCTTTTGCGTACTGCTCTAACATGCTCTAATAGGCTATGTCTAAAGATCGGTGAAATGTGTTTACACCTTAGAGAGATTTTCGTGTAATTTATATCAAAAGATTTGAGTAAAATATACTTTCCGCAACAATTTCAAATTTTGATTCGTCAAAAGTGTATTTAAAAAAGAACAGCTTTTGAAGTAATGGGATGGACAGATAAAATTTTTATTTGGCACCATTCAATTCCTTTAAAAAAATTTTGTAAACGTTAATTTCTACTGTCTAACTATGTTTATTGTGGATACTAATCGACCTCTTGGCCAAACTGCCCCTGAAAGAGTAATTGACCGTCCTGATATTCTAGCAAAAATTGGATTTATTAATTGCATAGAGCCTTCTTTATCTCCGTTTGCCCGGAACATTGAACACTGTTTAATTATCTAGAATACTTTATCACAAACTTTGTCCGTTTAACTGTTCTTTGCATTTTCCCTGGAAAAATAACATTTTACATCTCTTTTTAAATCGGTCATGTCATTCGCAACTGGACATTTACAGTATGTCTTTTTAATATCTCGCATTTTCTTTCTCTTTATGCTATATGATCTCATTCACATTTTCCTGGTAGAAGTCACCTATCCTTCTTCTTAGCGTCCTCTTCTAGATCCTCAGTCACTATGTCAAGAGGCTTCATGCAGCTCAGACTTTCACCTGCTATCTGACATCTTTTTTCTCCACGCTATTCCTCTTCTTCATGACCAAAGAGAATGTTGCCATTTTCATCTCTGCGAAGTTGGCTTTCATGTTTTTTTTCGGTAAAACGACACTAAAAAAGCAATGACTGGTCACTCCATTACCATAAACAGGCTGCGTTTATTCGAGCGCTTAAGATTTTGTCAAAAAAAATATTTTCTCAAACTATTCATCATGCCTGAATGCCTTTAACACCTCACGCTCTGATCCTCATCTTCTCGACCAACTGTCAAACCCAGATCCTTGACGTCATAGATCTTCGAAAATACGTTATACGGTAGATATTTTCTATCGGGTTTGAAATCTGTGAAAGTCGACTTTCTATTCTTTACCAGCCTTTGTTGTTCTATTAATTCTTTTCCAGGTAATAAAAATATTTTTCCTTTCGGTTTTCATTACTGTTCAATTCTCTCTATGTAAACTTTATAAACAAAATTTTCAAGTGATCACAGTTCACTGTTTAGCCCATCCTATTTTCACTCTTACTGTACATCAATCTAGGTTAGAAATATGTTTTTTGACAACTATCTTCATATTATTCAGGTTTGAAATAAGGATTGCAAAATACTTAATTCCGTAATTTAAAGATAAAACATGAAACAACGAGAGGTTTGGCAGTCACATAAATCCTTTAAGCTGACATGTTTCTTATATAATAGTAGAGCATTCAACTTCATCACCGCTGCACAGCTAAAAATCAGAATGAAATAAAAACAGATTAAAATATTTTGAAGTCTAAGAATTTCTAAACAACGTATTACGCATACCTAAAGATGACAAGTTAAAAACATTTGGAAAACAGAAGCGCTAAAATGACAACTAAAAGAAAATCAAATTAAATACTTTTGAAATGATGCACCACATTCTATTTAATCACCTGCTTTACTGCAAGGTCAAAGTTAACCTCGGCATTGTCCAAGATTGACCCAGGTTTGTGATAAACCCCAGATATGAAACCATAGGTTTAGAATGTGTTCGTTTTCTGATTTTTCGCTTACATTTGACTTTTGCCCGAAATTTAGCTCTTTTGTAACATGCCGACTGGGCTTTAACCGCGCTCATAGTGCGCTTCAAAGGGCGTTCTGATTCTTTATCGGTGAATTCGTTGCCACTCTTCTTTCATCTAAAAGATCAAATCTTCGAGTGCATTGACTTTGTCTGTCTGGAACAATTTTTTATAGAGTTTCTTAAAGTTAGTATAGAAAATATATAACAAGGATCTCGTCCTCGTCCCCTGCTTTTCTGTCTTCTGTCAGATCGGCAGGCCATCATGTAGAGATGCGAGGATGCTTCAATACTTGCCTTCTTTTTTAATTATGTTCAACTAAAGGATTTTTTTAATATTTTACTACCACGAAAATTAAACAAAATTGAAAGCTTAAGAGCATAAAAATCTAATAACTCAAGACGCATTGAATATAATAATTATCTAAAATATAAATATTTTCACACCAATTTTGAAGATTTGTAATATCGGTTGAAAGAAACAGATCACAAATTACAGTCCAATTCAAGATAGATAATGAACACACGTCGGGTCTACAACCCACAATCTTCTACTTAGCAGGCAGACGCCTTTTCCAATAGGTCACGTCGTTCTTAAAACAACTAAAACCAATATAAAACGTCAAACTAAAATGGAAATCTCTCAACATATGTTTGACGTACAGACAGACAGGCAGACTCTTTTATAATGATGCGAGGACACATCTAAAAAATGATCCGCAACTGTGTGATGGTGCATGGCCGCATCCTTGGTGTGTGTAATCTTTTGAAAACATTTTACCTATATGGTTCATAGTGATTAAATTGCAGCATAATAAAAGCGAGTTACCTTAGGGAACACTGCACTGTCTTTTTCCCTTCAAATAACGCATTAAGGTCAGGCAACTCTAATTACTCTAAGTAATATTGTAACGATGATCGACCATATTTACTTTGATCTTCTGTTCTTACCACTACAATTTCAAGATTAAACACTGAAACTGAATCCTCTCCCTAAGTAAACACCCTAAAGACAAGTGAAACACAGAAAACAAAGCTAATTAATTAGACAAAAGAGGACACTTTTTTGGCAAACAGTTAAGAGCCAATGTGAGGCAACAATTCTGTGAAAATACAATGAATGTGCAATTGAGCTTAGTTTAAACGAAACTGAAACATAAGTTGCCTTTTCTATATATAACATGTGTGTGATCGCTACACTGGAGAATTGTGCAAAGTTTAAAAGTCGTTTTGATATACAGTACAGTACAGTAATCCACTGTTGCATCAGCGTATAAATATAATAAACTGGAACAGATGTAGCGAAAACAAAAATATGAATATAGGCCACCTCATTTTTTTCTCTAACTGGCAAAATGTGTGTTATTTTAAGGCACTAAAATCACGTGTAGTTGCACAATGTGTATATACCCGACTGCATCCCTTTGATTCGCTTGATCTATAGAGTAATAGGATTTTGAATTTAGACTCTGCGTTCCGACCTGTCTATATGTCCATAATTACATATATCCGTATTTTTTGTTCTGCGCAAAAAGTAAATATTAATAGAATGCTATCTACAGTAGGTAATCATAATTTTACAGACACGCGAGCATACACTATATAGTTTACGTCTTTGCTCTATGATAAAACATATGTGGTTTATTCTACCTATCTTGTTCAAAAAGGAGCACACATTTTAAGTCAATAAATGTGACTCCCTTAGAAGAAAGTTATTCATGACCTCAAAACTTGACAGTTATTAGAAAGTCTTTCCCTCAAACTTGTCTCTATATGTAGCTTCTTTGAGATGAATTCAGCGTTTTTTCCTTCTCTTCGACGTGCGCGCAAACATACTGTATATCCCAGAAACGATCTCTGGTAATGAATGACACTTCCTATTGATCATGTAAACCGTAAAGTGAGTTGAAACGTCTCACAAAATAAATAAATCAATTTAATTTTGTTCGAGTCAATATTTACAAACCCTAACGAACAAATTCAGGAAAAACTGAACAATGACGTATTGGACAAATGTTGTCCAACCTATAATATACGGATAGCAACATCCGGAGTAAAATTAATAGTTAAAATAGTCAACGCAACCTTCTCTGTCCATAGCCGATGATGTAACACGGTTGTAAAGACTTCCACGTTCAGGCTGAAATATCTTTGAACCATAATGTTGTATGTCTTTCTCTTCTTCTTATTATAATATATCTTCCGTGCTGCATTGAATCAGCAGCTTCTCTAGGCCGCAACTCTTCATAGCCTGACCGAAGTTATATATGCATGTTACTCCAGCTGATGTCCTTATACGGAGTGTCACAGCGGTACCGACTTTCTTCAAAACCCATAGTGGTTTGTTCTTATGTACAGTAGGTCCCGCATAAATCGATGGCAAATACGACTGCTTTCAGAAGTCGAGCTTTAAGTTTAAATTCTGACACTTTTTAAATTATTAGACTTATACAACCTATTTTTAAAATTCTGACACTCAAAACACATGACTTTTAAATTATGACACTTAAACACAGGACTTTTTAAATTATGACACTTAAACACAGGACTTTTTAAATTATGACACTTAAACACGCGACTTTTTAAATAATGAGACTTAAACACGTCACTTTTTAAATAATGACACGTAAACACACGACTTTTAAAATTGCGACATATAAACATACGACTTTTAAATACGACACAATTGCAGACGATAACTGAAATATTACAAACATTCACCATAGATCCAAAGTATTTGAAATACATGATGTATAGGCGATAAAGTGGAAAATGAATCGAATTTTTAGCAGACACATTTTATAGGAATAGTACAGAATCACAATGCCCAAAAAAGTATAACATCCGACAATATAAGCGTGCACAAGTTCCAGACGCCAAACCCACACTGTTCATATAGGCAGATTGGGATACTTTCAGTTTTGTTTTTGACGATCGCTCTGTATCTCTGACAGCCATATCTGTCAGACTTGCAGCATTTTATTGTTTGGGCTTGTTAGACAAGTCAATTAATTGACTTTTTTTTAAAAAAACTCCCATGCTAGTTTTCCTCTTGTCTGTATCCCCATATACGGCAGAGCTCTGCGTAGTAGATTTTGTTGTCATTTTAACGACCAATGGGAATTTGTCAGCTCTCAGAAGCAGCCTTTAAAAACAGATATTTCCAAACTGTCCCCCTGGTGTTCTGGGTGCGAAAAAAGTTAAAATTCAACGCCTAAAGAATATTTTTTTTCTTTCCTTATCACTGCAGTTATGTAGTTCCCGACTTTTTTGCTGTTATCATCAACCGCAATACTAGCAGACGTTTGATAAAAATAATATGAATCAACATTCCTTCTCTAAACCGTTTAACAAAAATTCAGTCATGAATTTTTCTATTCAGTTATTGCGGTAATTAAGCTCTTGCAATTAACGTTTTCAACATAATTTTAATGGTCTTTGCTTCGGAGACATTCTTTTCGGAGGATGATGGGGAGAGTTCCAGAGATGACCTTTTCCTACTCACCTTGTCACCTAGTCTCGTCAGATCGCGGACAATCTTTGGCGACATCCATGATCATTCTTCTCCATTGCTGGTGGTATTCTGCTGCGTCCATGGAGGCTACTTATAGAGATTTTCCTGTTGCTGACATTTTAGCTCATCCAACCTTGGTCTTATCATCTTCTTTTACAATTGAAGATACCCCAGCATCACAACCTTTTCTAACCCGTTAGCTCTCATAACATGCCCAAAATAGGACAGTTTCCGTTTTAAAATCATTGATGTAAGTGAAAGAAGCGTTGGGGCAATCTAGTTGAGTATCCATGTGTTGCTTTCATTGTATGTTCAGCCCAAGATACCCGTAGCAACCTTCTCCAGCACCAGAGTTTAAATGCGTCTACTGATTATTTCTTTAAGCTGTCCTTAACGTCCAAGATTCACATGCACCCGTACAAGCTGATGGGAAAATTTAGTGCTTTCATTAGTCGCTTCTTTGTTTTGATAGATTGAGACGGCTTGTGAAATCATCCTTTTCGTCAAAGTTCAGTGTTTAAGTACTCAACTACATACGTACACTATACTGGATAGGCGTGCTCGGTCGGGGTAAAGGAATCAGCCGAGATACAGAGTAATACTGTAGTAAAGGTAGCAGTAATAGGAATACGCAGAGTAAGCAATGTGAGTAGAACACCTACAATATGTGATGAGCATAAAATCATTATGAGTGAAGAAAGAAAGTCTCCTAATCGATGACCGTAAGCAAGACAGGCGCAGGCTCGGCGACGTGAACCGTAAAATATTACGACTTATATGCGCACTCCGGTCCCACCAACCCGAATTCATAATGAGGTCGTCTCTCTTCGTTCCACTGCTCTTCTCCGCTTTTCCAGTCCTGCTATACTCACTGTCTCAAAAAAGATCAAACTAGCTAACTTAGCGCTTTTTATAGGAACGCGGCAAACAACACCGTATTGCTATACTCAAACTTAACGACCCGTTGGCCAACTCCGTTTCCATAAGATGATTACTCTATTAGAATACAGTTGGAGATGGTGTATGCGGGAGGACGGATGTAGGGGAAATGTGTTCGAGGCGCAGATAAATCGATCAGAAGTGTTTTTGTGCGCACGAAGAGGAGCAACGGGGAGATGCTTGCCAGTGAACGACGATCTCTTCTGGCACAGGCGGGGATATGCCGCTAGAAGTCACGTGACCAATGCGCGTCAATTGTAGTGTTTGTTTAGAAAACAGCAAAATTGTGCTGCTGCTTTTCCCGCCCCGTTGCACAGTTCTTCTCCGCAGACAGTTTGCACTAACGCAGAGTTCGGACGATAGCTGAAATGGTCAAATTAAAAACTAAGGGTAGCATATAGCCTAGTATGCTTCTCTCGTTTGTGAGGTACGCGAACACACAACTTCCGGATATTAACCAGCATTTATAGCTTATCGAATTAGTTCAACTCTTAGTACTCTTAGAAGATATGTAGTTCTTAGCAGCTTTCTAGTAAACATTGACCGCAAATGGATGTCTATTAGACAGTCCTTGAACATGAACGACACATTTGATCGCAGAATGAAATTCCATACTGCGTTTTTGTGTCGAAGGGAATCTGTTTTGAAAATGACCATAGACATCAGCTGCCCATAGGTCTGACTATTAACCCTATCATACCCGGGGGGGGGGGCGAATCGGCCCGCGCTCTTTTGT
>JAUYWV010108630.1:0-12742 GCA_032274565.1 Nematoplana nigrocapitula
ACTCACCTCTCTCTCACACACCCTTTATTCCCCCTCTCAAATTCTTACACCATCTACCCCCCTCACACTTTCGCACCATCTACCCCTCTCACTCTCTCGCACCATTTACCCCTCTCACACCCTTCTATTCATCTCTTTTCATGTTCCTCGCTTTCTAGCTCCTTGTATCTTCTTTGAGACCCTTCTCTTCCTATGTTGCTGTAGAGAGGCCTAAATCGGTTGCACAAATCGGTATCCCCAGTACATCTACAGGGTGTCCATAAAGTCTTGACACATTCGGAAATTTTCATGAATATGCATATTGCTCTTATTATTGCGTGTTTCCTGTGTGATTGATGAGTGATTGACCTTGACTAGCTTTTAGTCAATTTCTATTGCCTCACAAGTTCAATTTAAATAAATTATCTCATTATTTTCTCTTACTATGTGTTCAGACTTTATAATGATCGCTTCGCCGACTGTTACAGATTTCTCGAAAAGCTCTCTTCCAAATATGACCTAACTTAACTGTATACAGGATGCAATTTTAATGAATCTAATTAAAGCAACCAGAACTGAACTCACAAATTGATTCCATCAAACAAAGTAGTTCTCCCGCATTCTATAAATATGTAAATAATTGTGCTTTAATTTTATACGCAATGCACTGCCTAATTTTCTCTCCCAAACGGATTATTATCAACACAAAAAACACGGTGACCCACATATTTCTAATTACCGCGGCTCACCTGCTTTGTGCCACCGGAGATCATGTATGGCGATCAACGGATGCCAGTAGTTCTCGATCACGATGCTTGCCGCAGTTAACTGAAAACTCCCCCCCTTGCCACCCCACCCCAACCCACATACGTACACCAAACACCACAGCTTACACATCGATCAGTCTGTATAATCTGGTGGATAGAGAGTGAAGGGGTCCTACTCTCCCTGAGCTTCAGCATCAACTACTCAGCACAAATCAAACTGTGGGGTGTACAGCGCCTTTGGATGGAAATATTCATCCTCTTATTCTCTAACCATTATCAGCATCTTTATTTGACAAGAGGGAATTGCGGTTGATCAATTGAGAAGGTATGCGGCAACACTGTCAATTTAGCCATATAAAAATGAAAGAATTGAAAAATCCTAACCAAATTGATATCAAAGTAGGAGTACCTAGTTTCATGGATAAAATCAATTTCCGATGAGTACTTTTTCCCCCAGACTTTTACAGAGTATGCTGTATGTCCGCATGTCTTATTCGCACAGCATCAGATAAAAAGAACTCCGAACCGTCAGGAATGGATCTTTCCCTCTGTGACGTGAAAGTTACACCCAGATTATACTCGAGGAAATGGCGCATGGAGCTGTTGCACTTCTCTTATAGGCAAAGACACCCGGGGACGCCTGTAGCGTAGAAGCTACGGCGGCGGCAACATGTCCCGTAAGAAAACACCATGCCAGTGTAGCCTATCCCATGTGGCAACTGTGAAGATGCTCTTTATCATTGTATATTTTGGGTATCTTCCCTGATCTTTCTAGAATAGCACGTCGTCGGTTGACAGCTATAAAAAGAGACTATCATATTGGTGACATGTTATTGGTTGAGAGCGTAGGCTACTCTCAGACTAAATAGTATCCGATCAAAACAACACATTGCAGAATTTCATATTGCCGCTGATTATTGGCTATAAGCTTCCGTTACCCTACCACAGGTAATCGCGATTAGAAGTATAAAACGAAGAGCTTTGTGCATTGCTTATATGGATTATAGAGTCCCACATTGCCGCCGCATAGTATTGGCTGACAGCTGCTCTCTCTACACACTCACCTGGTCGTACATGTCCTTCATGCCGCCAGAGAAGCCGCGCCAGTTGGCGAAGATGAAGAGGGGCAACTCCTCCCGATTCAGATCGAAGATAGCCTGCGCGGTCTTGTAGGCCGAGTCGGGGAACCACACTTGGCCGGCCTGCTGGATCACCTGGGTTTCCGAGTTCGGATTGGCTGGATCGGCTGGAATCACCAGCTCCACCTGCCGGGTCTCCACCGCGATCACCCCCACCGGGATCCCGCCCAGACGGGCTCGTCCAACCACCACAGTGCCGGCCCACCGGGCGTGCATCTCCATCCACGAGTCCCGGTCGAAGAAACCCGACTGCCACTTTCCGTCCGGGGCTGCCATCCGCCGGACAAAGAGGGGCAGGGATAAGGGATATAGAGCTGGAAATTAGTCACGGTTTGCATCTCGATCCTGTTTCTATCGGATTAAAGTCTTCTAAATCCTAGGCTAGTCTCCCCGGCCTATCTCACACCTCATTCGTAACTGTTCGGATAGACTGACCAACGAGGCGATTCAACGATTAACTATGGGAGGTTGATCCAATCCGAAACATCTTTATTTAAAATGAGTTACGTTTAACTGGACTGCCCAAGATTAAACCGATGTTTAGAGGGTCTTCCTGACTAGCCTATGGGGTGTCGCCTTAACACATTCTCTATAGAAAGGTATGGGCGGTGACACCGGGTTTTATAGCATCTTTGTAAATCCATACCATCAAATCCTCTGGTGTATATAGGCTGCACAGGTATGGGTTCCGCCTACTCGGCAGTGCAGTCGCTGCCGTAGCCCTGACGCTACAAGCGCCCCCGGGAGAAGTACTGCAGTCTCGCACAACTTTCCCGCGAGCCTAAACTGGGTGTGCCACGCAAGCCAGCGTGGTACGCGTCCCAGTGGGGAAAGTTCCGACTTGACGGCGGACGTTCAGGACCGATTCACTTTTTAGCCTTCCAAACTAAACACTGCTTTAAAGCATGTGTGTTGGCAAAAAGTGGTCAGTCCTGGACGGTGCGAAAGAAACAACATTAAACGATTAACTTGTTACAAACCAATCAAGGGATACAAGCCCGTGGAATCAAGTGATGCGAACTGCACACTTTGGAATAAAGCGCTCCACAAGATGGGAAAACAGTCTCCCCCTCTGCAATACATGCGTGGGGTTATAGACGTAGACGTCATGTTTTAGTGGAATGCGCCCGGGGAACCAGAATCAGAGAACGCCTCTTCGGTCTAAACCCATAACTGGATTCCTTATTACAGCACCAAGATTAGTGTTTGCGTCTGCTGAAGGCCTCCGACCGCCAACTTCCAACGCCTAAGTAAACGCCCTAGAGCCGCCCGTTCACGTCATCCACGAACTGTTTGATGCTTACAGACAAGGGAAGGGAACACAATGTCAAGCAAACTACCTCACCCCGATCTAAAGCTCTCTCTATATATGCCTTCTTTCACTCTCCCTCTCTTCATTCTCTCTCACTTTTTTAATTGTTTCCCTCTCTTCATTCTCTCACTCTTCTTTATCTGTTTCCCTTATTCTTATTTCTCTCGATTCCTCTCAACCAGACCGTACCTGGATTGGAGGACGACGAGGCCAAAAGAAGGATAACGAGGTTAAAAGAGACGAGGGGCAAAAGGCGACAGAGGTTAAAGGAGAGGATCGCGCAGACGCTGCTGTCCTGTCCAGTGTTAGAGTCACTCTCTCTTTCGTTATCCCCATACTTCACCCAGCAGCAAGCCTTCGCTATACTACTTCGTTGCTATGGTTACTTGTCCAAACAATTCCAGCCTTTAGTGCTTTAATTCAGCATTTTTGTTTAATAAAAACAAACACCTCAACCATACCGGAAGGACGAAAAAATATTCTAATTTATACAATCCGCCAGCTTTCTCAGGCACACGACAAAATTGTTACAAATTTGCTTAAAACTAAAACCGGCGACTGCAAAGGGGAAGCCGAAAGGAATGTGTACAAAGGCGTTTATTAGGATACACTGCCCGTTCTCAGTATAGACAGTGCGACACAAAGAGAATTCCTTAGGCCTTACTTCACAATACAAATTATAGCATTGGAATTTCAAATAATTATCTCGGCGTGTCAGAAGCGGGTTCAATGAACTTTCGGTTCGGTCGAATACATTTTGAAAAAATAACGCTAAAATAATACAAATATTTATTTTGGTTTTTCACAGTGCAAATTTATAATTATACTAATAAGTGAATAATTATGATTGTGCGATTGATGTACTACAATGATTTTAAGGCAGTTATCATGCGACAAAAATAATGAAATATCATTACACTGATTGGAAAAACATAGAGTAACTAAAAGTTGTTGAGTATTTCGCTGGTTTACGGTTGTTGTTGTTGTAGGCAACCCCTCCTCCACAGCCAGGTGCTATGGAGGTCCGCCGCCCAGCTCTCCAGGCCAGCCCACCCCCACCCCAACTGCTTCAGCAGCGCCAACGCCCCGACCAGGTCGTTGCACAGAACCTCGGGTGTGAGCCAAGTGGGGCCGGGGTTCTGTTCGACGTCCACCGCACGGATGAGAAGCACCGCCAGCCACAGTATGAGGCCTGCGACCAGCTGACCCAAAGATTTGGGCATTGGGCTCCCTTTGGAGGGGCAGGGAGTTGGAGACGCCTTTTGGGTCATCGCTGGCCGTAGCTCCACCGCGAACAGGCGGTGTCATTTGCCGCTGGTTTATGGTTAATTAGGTCATTGTTTATAACCCTCCCTCAATATGACTGTGTTTGTTTGTCCTAATTGATGCATAGATTGATAGCTCGGGGGCGGGGTAGCTCAGTGATAGAGCAGCTGGTTGTCATAGACTACTAAAGGTAGCAGGTTCGAGTCCCGCCTGGGCCTGAATTAAATTAGCCTAGCCCCTGTCTGACAGCTGAGACAATCGAGTGTTTAGCGGCCGTAAAGGATTCGTTTGGTATAATCCCGGATCTGCTAGGTGAGGCAGGGCACCATAAGGCAGATCGTCCTAGCCGTAAATACTATATAGTAGAATATAATTTGCGCAGGTATATACCTATAATACTAAAACAGTAGTAGTTTGATTGTATTTTCGCTTATTTACCTAGTTGCTTAGGTGATTGCACAAATTTTTCTAAATGGATTATTGCTAATTTGTTTAAATAATTGTGTGAATATTTATTTGTATGATTAACTACTTCGATTGAATTTTGTTTATTGTTCTGATCATCTCATTACGCGGTTATCCGAATGATTGACAGTTTGTCTAAAAGCAAGGCTACCTGTGCTTCCGGCAAGCATGAGGCGCGGATCGTAGGGGTTCTTGGTGGGGCAGAAGTCGACGGGCCGGTCGGGCGGGTCCAAGTGGGGTCCGGAGGGACAGATAGGCAGACTGGCACCCCGGGAGCGGGGCAGGTAGGCGAGCCAGGCGAGAATCATCCGGATCCCCTCGAAGTCGTCCCGGACCACCACGTGACTCACCCCGTTCTCGGCCATGATCTGCACTCCGCCCAGTTGGCTGTTGCTCGTATACACTTCCCGACCGAGCACCTTGTTCAGCGCCGACGCCCCAGTGAGAATGATGTTCGAGTTCTCCACCTGGATACACCGCTGACCCAACCGGACCAGGTAGGCCCCGATCCCGATCGCTCGACAGGTGACCAGACTGATCGTGACGGTGTCGTCGTAGGCCTGCGAGGTCTCCCCGGCGATCATAGCCGAGCCCTTCAGATTTTCCACACCCAGACCGTCCTCCTTGCCTGGATGAGCAGGGAACACAGTGTCAAGCAAACTACATTACCCTTATCTACCGCTCTCTATATACACCTTCTTTCACTCTCCCTTCTCTTCTTTAACTGTTTCTCTCTCTTCATTCTCTCACTCCCTGGCATTTCTTTCTGTCACTAAATAACTTCTTACTCTCACTCCTCTTTCTCTGTTTCCCTTACTTTTCTTTCTTTCTATTATTCTCTCCCCCCTTATTTCTGTCCCTCTCTTCTTTTCTGATTCTAATTATATTTCCTCTTGCCATCGCTTTCTCTATTTTGACTACAGGGCTACCTCACCCCTCTCTAACGCGCTATTTCTCTGTCACCCTCTCCGGCTCTTTTATTCACACTCTCTCACTCACTCACACAAAACTCTCCTCTTTCTCTTACTCACACCCTCTCTCACACTCACACACTCTCTTCTACTCACTCACTCTCATATTCTCTCTCTCTCTCTCACACACACACACACACACACACACACACACTCGCCGCTCTTTATCTCTCTCACACACTCCCTCTCTCTTTCCTATCTAACTCACTCTCTCTTACTCACATACTTTCTCTCTCCCTCACTCACACACACCAAGGTGGCCACGTCAGATGGATAAAAAATGTGTATATTTGTATATATTTGTGTATATTTCATATATTATTTGTGTATGGTATAAAAGAGAAATCGTTTTTGGCGCTCCTAAAAAGAATGCTATATATGTGTTTTTAAACGGCAAATAGCCCCTGTAATGGCGAACTAATACTTAAAGAAAACAAACTAAAAATCAATTACATTGAAACGCATTCAATTAAAACAATCAATTACAATGAAACACATTTATTTTTCCAAGATAAAAAAATATGGACAGTTAAGTCAAATACAACAAACACATTTAAATCGATATATAAAAACAGCAATGTTTACAAAATTTAAATCCTTCCGTCTTTTCTTTGCGGCTTCCAAGGCAGCCTGAGCCCGGGCTTCTTCTTTTGAGATCACAACAAGCGCCGCTGCCTTTCTTCTTCGATCTGACATCTCACTGTTCTTCATCCTATCCGTCATCTGTTTTTGCTCAAGTGCCAAGTTGTAATAATATGTGAAAAGTAATCTTATTCTAATATGCTTGTAATGTTTGGGAGTTTTACAATAACATAATTATTTATACACTTTTCAAAATGATTGTACTCAACTGACATTTTACATGCACATACCAGCCCTAGACCAGTTCAATATAATATGGCTTTAAGAAAAAGTAAAATGATGAAAACTCATATTTTAGAGATCAATATCATAACATCATATTCACAACCATGGGCATGAGATATATTATGCGAGCGAAGCAAGAATTTTTCTTTTGATAATTGTCACAATCAAACAAATATTATTGACACATTAAAAAGTATACCAAATATTTTGAAATTTGTGTATCTCTTGTGTGTAATTGTGTATATTTGACCAAAATTCTTAAATTTGTGTATATACATGAATTTCGTGTATCCGTGGCCACCCTGACTCACTCTCACACTAACTAACACACTAATACACTCTCAATCTATCTACTTCTCCTCATACTGCCACTACTTACTCTTTACCAACCAGATTTCCTCGAAGTAGAACTTCCTTGTGCTCAATTCTAACCACCATCCCCGATTTCGATTCAATAACCATTCTCTTATCATTCTATCCCTAAATCCATCGCTTCGTCAGCTACTTTCTTTGTCTCACAAGAGCGCAGTTAGCTCATTCTTTAAATTTCAAATACTTTCGACTCGTTCACCTTTGATCAACAATGAGAGCGGAATCAGCGTATTTACTCAAACAACGATAACAGTACAGTTTAATCTCCATGATTCAGCTATTGACCTGAAATGACAGCATTCAGAAAAGCTATCAGACGCGGGTTTCGAGGAATAGTAGTATTCCGGCACGATACTGTAATAAGACCAAGCGTTTAAAGCCGAGTAGACTCACCGATGATATCCTTGATCTTGTATCTGATTTCTCCGTCAACCTCGACCATCTCACAGTGAACCGAATTCGTCGCACTGACCTTCAGGTAATCGTCATGAGTCAGGTAGAGATATTGGAAGCCCTGAATGGGTTAAGAAGAGTGTGATATGATCGTTAAACGATGTGATAAAGGGGTTTGCCGAATCACTGATTCTGCTAATTCTAGCTATGAATATAGCCTTGCACTGTACACCAAGTAGAACCCGAAGCATAAATCTTCTTTTTCTAATGATACGTTGATTGTACAACAAACCGATTCGTAGTTCAAATAGTTTATTTCTCGAGTCAGGCATTTCCGTCATAATAGTGAATACCTGATGATGACCATTGGACATCGAATTATACAGCGTGTCCCAAACGCGACTTACACATATTGTTTTCTTCCAAATCGAGCAGATTTGAGTCGATCCTGCAGAAAGTTGCTTAATTGAAAGTTAGATTCTTGAGATTTGATTTCACATATTGATCAATAAAATCGACTTAATATTTTATTAGTTTCACTAAATAAACAAAATGGTTGTGTTTTCAAAAAAAATCAATCAATAAAATGAAATCAAAACTCGATGTGCGATCCTTCATGTCGCAACCACAACTCATCCTATGGCACTGATGAGGGTGTCATCGTCAATTTGTGCGAACACAGTTACGAATTTCCTATTTTGTAGAGTGTCGCGTTTGTCAGAGGGTAAGACCCTGCCAGTAATTGACAGTAGGTCACCTCCTCGACCCTGCGACCGTACAACGGCTTCTTCTTGTGTCCGTTAGTCTGGCTCCAGATTCCGCGGTCGTTACCGGCTGCATTCCATCGGTTGTTGAGAGATATTCCGAAGAACCAGTGCTTCAGGGTCTGCTCATCCTCTCCGCAATGGGGACATAGTGGATTCAACTCCGGGTCCAACCGAAATTGGTACGTCGAGATCAGTCTGCAATGCCCGCTCGTGAGACGAGCAATCAGCATCTCAGCCTGTTAGGATAGGCCCGCCGGCTTGGGTCCAGCCGAATATACTTGACGAGACGGAGTGCACTTATGAACCGGAAAGGATCATTGACTTCCCTCGTACTGAAAGCCCTACCATTTAAACAATTTCATGAAATTCCATACTATACATTCTCGCGGGCACCCGTGGACGTCTCCATGACTCTCATCAGTCACTTCAGTGTACTGTATGCACATTTCGGTCCTATGAAACCGCCACCCCAAACTCGACGGACCACTGGCCGTGTTTCGTTGACACACAACCGCTGGTGTGCCGCCAGATGCCTTAAAAATTCGATAATCACCGTGCTGAGTTGTGTTTGCAACAAGAACGATCGAGTTTTGATTTCATTGTATTGAATAAATTGTAAAACTGGCATTCATTTATTAAAGTTTCGGTAGCATCTAATGATATCTGGTTGATTTAGACGAAAACAAAAATATATAAGTTTCTGTTGGGACACCGAGTATATTTCTGACTACGCTTTCTACTGGAATACCTCTTCCCCCCGCTTACCATATCTGGCTTGGCCGGGCAGGTCCAGGCGACGCGGAAGATGTGTTTGATCTCCTCGGCCAGCCCGATCCGAGCTCCGCTATTGGCCGACAGATAGATCCGCGGGATGCCCAGCTTGCGGGCCAGCTCGGACGCGCGGAGGAAGAGCAAGTCCTCTTGGGGCCCGAAAGAGCCGATCTTGAAGGTCATGTCGTTGGCGATCACGATGATCTCCCGGCCCTCCGGATACTCCACCGTGTGCAACTTCATTCGCCAGGCCACCATACCGATCTGCACACCGAAGCACAAATGTCGACAACGTCAGGGATGACAAAGGCATCACAACGCGGACAACCCTGCTAATGGTAGGTCATGTACATGTAATTAACCTGTCTCATACTATTAACTAAACCTGCTAATCCCACTGTTATCCACTCTTTCACTGGGAATTTGGTAATCCGCTTTGAAAACAGGGGCTCGACTACCTCGGAGTCAAATTCAGTTTTATTACATACTACTAAACTTGGAGCAATAACTATAATTTTTAATTTGAATGCTTTTGTATATTAAAAATATACATAGTAGAGCCCTCAAGTGCGTTATACGTTATTTTCTCAAGGAAGGGACTAAACAATGTTGATGTGAGAATACAGCCTTGTCTAACACCATCTAAAATGTAATTTACAATTTATTCTGCTTGTCTTGTAATAATTGCGTTGCTCGGTGAAGTCAGTAACAATAAAAATAATGTTACAAATCAAATGTAACTAAAGTGACAAATTTGTGATTTTCAATATTTGATTTCCAAAAATTCTATAGCGAGTATTTGTCATATGAATGCAGTGCAGAGTTATATTTCTGTGATTTTTAACCACATCTGGAAATTCCAGCTATAGATATTAGAAAATATTATAGGTTAATTCAATTTTGCTAAAAATAATCAAAATTCAAAAGATGGGCGGGCCGGGTCGTAGACATTCTTGGTAGAGCCAACATTTAAAAAAATACACAGTAGACCAAACTTTAAACATAACAGCCTTAAAATACAAATGCGTGTAATCGTTATTTATCATTAGGAAACTCGAACTCTTGTTATCATGCCATTTACTGTATAGCATTGGAGTCAAACGCTGAACAAAATGGTTTTGTTTATACAAAAACAAAATGGCGTCCCTGTATATGTATATTAAATATAATTATAGTAAAACAAATGAAATGCGACTGAAAAATATAACAATACACTTAATCAAAAATAAATATAACATATAAGTATTAAATTACTGTTAAAAACTACAAAATTTGTTTTATTCATTTGTTACCAAATAGCACGCTTTCTGTTGCGCTTCTGTTTCATTCAACACCAAATTCCACTGAGTCTCTTCCTCTGACTCAAGTTTCAGCCATCCACTCGCACTAATCTCTCGATATCTCTATATTTCTCGAATTCGTTTTCTTTTTCTCTCCATATTTTCCATCCCACTCTCACACACTTCTTTATTTTCCATCCGCACGCACTACTTCTCTCTCTCTCTCTTGTGACAGTAGTTCATGAATTCTGATTAAAAGCATCGATAAATGTTTACGAAATGTACTTCACATATCTTCTGAAATGGTTCAAAAAGCAGCAGTTAAATCAACGATTGGGCTCATCACAAATACCAAGGCGCACAGTTTGGACAACATATACGTGCTGAAATCGGGGCAATGGAACTGGCGGAAACTGGATATCATTCCAATATAAGACAAAAGTTTGAAAATAAAGCTGGACACTAAAAAATATATTTAAAAAAGTGAAACACTCACGCTATTGTTCCCTTGCAAAGGCGCCACCTCGTTAATCTCTCCGACCTTGTTCAGCACCAGTTCGGTGTAGGAGAAGACATCTCGCGGACACACCCTCAGATGCCCGTCTTCGACCTCCTCTTTGAACACATCCGCTTCTTCCACGACCCCCCGCTCAATCCACAGACCGTGCAGCGCCTGCTCAAATATCTCGGGGAAATCGTACACATACGTAGTGCCGTTGCCTTGAGCCTACAGAAAAAGAATGGCTGGTTTGAGAAGACAACTAGATAGTGATGCGTGTCTATTTGCTAAAAAACTAACAATCTTTCATACAATTCGTATCGTAGGACACTCACCCCACCCATACTGGTATCCCAGATTTCTTTCCTCTTCCACTATCTTTTCATGCACCTTAACGATAAGGTTCACTCCATAGATGATCTCATTAAGACATGAAAAAACTATTTCTACGAACCTTATCAAGATCGGGATTCAGCCCGAAGATTCTCATACTCAGGCTCGTATAGTCGGTCTTTGTGAAAGTTTTAGATTTTTCTGTTGTAATTCCAGGTCAAGGGGACGCGTCACCGCACTGACCTCCCGGAAAGAAAGAAAGAGAGAGATTAGAGGGAGAGGAGAGAAACGAAAGTAGGAGATCCCAGGGAATGCAGTACTGACTGCCAGAGCAGGAACACCCCGTCACGAGGCGTCTTTATCGGATCCAACCCGCCGATCCAGTAACCTTAATCTTGCTAATCCTTAACAATAAAAAGGAAAAACGATGACGAAAAGAGGCCAAAAATGTGTAGTGAAACAATGTGCGAAGAGAAGAAGGGTGTATCAACATTTATCCACATGGATCATTAGGGCAGGGGTGAGGAATGAAGGACAGGCGTGTGGTATTGATGAGGGAGAATGGAAGTGAGAAGAAAAGCGGCGGGGAGATGTGCAGAGCTCGTATAAGGCGTAACTGATTGCGAAATTGGAAGCGGCGAAAGTAGCGAAAGGAAAGTGAGAAGACCGAAGGGGAGCACGGCGAATAAGCGGGCACTGTCATTTAACAAAAAAACTACCAGAAGCGAATCGGCACAATAGAAGAAGCAAAGTGTGAGGACTGCAGAAAGGATGAAGAAATAGTCCACTTAATGTTTGTGATAGATGGGCGAAAGTCAGAAGTGCTTACCAAATGAGTGGAAGATTTGGTTGACGTGGAAGCTGCCTGCGTTGAGGTATCTCAGGAAGGCCAAAATCGTTCTTCAGCTAATCGAGACGAGCCGCAACAACACCTACAAGCCCCATGCAGCCGCCTTCTCGTGGGAAGGGGGTGTCCTGCTCGGCCGGCAAAGTGCTGCATTTCATGGAGACTCCTACGGTTTCACAATTCTCTCCTCCAGTCTCTAAATTCTCCTGTCTTTCACCTTTCTCTCCTCTCTATTTTCATTATTATTTCCTCTCTTGTCTATTTTCCCTCTCTTCTCTTTCATTCTCCTGCCATTTTCCTTGACTGGGAATTGCAAACAACAATCAAGTCTAGGATGATGCAACTTCTTCGGCTTCTGCCGCAGGGGTCCGTCCTAGCGCCGACCCTTTGGCTGGTGTACATGGACGACCTCCTTTGGGGGGCCCCCGACTCTTGCCTCACAGTGGCCTTTGCGGACGATACCACCTATGGAGCACAAGGGCGGTCTGTCATGGAATGCTCCACCATCCTCCAGACAGCCGCCTCCTGGATTGCAAGATGGTGCTCGGACTGGAAGGTAGCGCTGAGTGCCGAGAAATCGGTGGTCTCATTCCACTCCCTTGATCCAAGGGAGGTAAACGGAAAGGTGCGTCCCACAATCTTCTTTGGCAATACCCAGGTTCCCTACGAGCCATTCCCCAAGCTGTTGGGAGTCCACTTGGACTGCCAACTCAC
>JAUYWV010108641.1:0-12742 GCA_032274565.1 Nematoplana nigrocapitula
GCATCAACTGCATTTCAGTTCCCACATCTTCGAGGACTGACTCTTTGGTTCTATGTTCCCTCCAACTAACTCCAAGCATTCGAATTGTGTTGGTGCACATGTTCAATTATTTGTCCGATGCACAAAACACACACTTGATTGTGCATAGTGCACAGTTTGTTGTTGGACAGTTGGGATTTCTTTTCTCAAACGGAATTACCAAGCTAGAGACTTTTCAGTAGATCTGTATATGTACAACCATTATAGATAGACTCCTCTTCTCATTCTGTAGTTTACAAAAGATTTCGAAACTTCCTCCAGATTTGCTTATTTACTCAATAAAGTTTTCGTCTAAGGTGGGCTAGAATATGAGCTTACTGCAAAGAATAAAGATATTGTAGTTCGGCGCTGCTATAACCCAGAGGTTTCCTGAGTGAGAATGCAAGGAGCACTGCGCCGCGTTAAAACCTTCCGCATATACAGTAATATTGTTTTACAAAAAGTCACACTGCAGCGTAAGGAAAACAAAAGCCACATCAACGATTTTTTTATTTTCACTATACGAGCGTTTTCATCTAAATTTATAATATTAACTAGTAACAAAATGATTCTATATTTATAGATTGATCCCTAAAAACGGCGTTTTATTAAAACAAATGTTTTTATAAACTCTATTTATATTTACTTATGCAAAATACTTTATTCTATTAAGCGTGGTTCATCAGTAATACATAATTCAAACGTATATCTTTTAAATTTCGTTCTAACAACAGAAAATTCTTCATCCACTATACCAGCTTTTCTCACACAACCTTCTCGTGTGCCATCTTCAAGCTCTTTCATAACTGTCGGAACTCTTCTGAAACTGTTTGTATATTCTCATCTATATTGATTAATAAGGAATTTATGCGTCTATACTCCAATTATAGCAATACGTCTGCATACATCAATTAAAAACTATATTTTTTTATAGCCATAACTCAAAATTTTATTTTTTAAATATGAAATATATCGATTTATTTCATATTTGTGTGGCTATACTGTATACAGTATGATAGAAAGTTTTCATAGATTTAAATTTAGAAAACTATCGTTATTTTATACTCCTTGTTCGCAACAAAGTAACCAGCTTGCCATAGACCAAAGCTTCAAGGATGATTATGTTGAATTGGGATGTGGGATCCATAGCCAGCTTGATTTGACTTAGTACCGTATGGTGGGAGCGTAATTATTAGAAGGAAGTCAATTGAGAGAGGTTAATTTAAGAGAAATATGCTGCAGTCAAACAGACCACCGCTATAGTCGTGGTGAGAGGAAGTTGACTGATTGTTGTACTCTAGGACGAACTGGATGGTTTTAGAACGGAGTCACAGAAAAAAGCAGTTGATCAGAATTTATGTTCGGTTAAGTACCGCTGGTATATTGTGAGTGGTTTGTCCTACCCGTGTAGAAAAGAAACTGATTGCGCACTGACGTTATTTCTCGTGGCATTCATCTGGGCACAGAGTTGCCAACGGGCATAATATTCACGCTTCTATAAGTCCGGGAAAAATTCCCACTCTCAGATGCATCGATCAGTCTTGAAGAAACTCTGCCAACAATAGCCCACGAAGTTTCCTCCTTTAAGGTCCGGTAGTCATCAATTCTATACGTTATCACCTACTTTCTTCTCTAATGACAACTATTTCACTATACAGTATACTGTATTCTTATGACTGTTTCGAAATACAATGTATAAACATCTGTCTAGTAATAGTGGAACAAGGAGCCAAATTATAACTGAAATAAAGGTTTAAAATGGAATAGTTATTACATACTGTAAATATTACCTTTAAAAACAAAAGGACCACACTAATCACTACTGAATAAAGGATGCATGAATAGGAAATAACTATAAAGTAAGTCAGTGTTTTATATTATTAACAACATGAATCGGTAGTCGTCGGATAACGTATTACAACATCAGGAACTACGGTACAGTATATATATACTTTTTTTCTATTTCAAGCTGGACAAAATTACAACACTAGCACTTAACAAAAATATTCAAATATTCAATTTTTCTAAAGTGACACAGGCCAAAACAAAAATATTTAGTCAATGTATAAATTATATAAATTTATGATTCTATTTACGTTACCTTTAAGTTGCAAATGTTGAAGAACGATTTGGTTCTCATTAAACCTAAATGTAGTCGCCAAGGATACATAATATGGTTTAAAGTATAGTCTGCATTTTAATGGTTAGATGAGGCAGCTCAGTTGGTAGAGCAGTTGACTGTCATAGGGAAGGTAGCAGGTTCGAATCCCGACTCGATCTGAATAAAATTTCCCTCGACTTGTCAGTCGTGTGTCTAGCGGTCCGAAAGAGTTCGTTTGATCTTATACAGGATCGTTCAAGTGACGATGGGCAGAAGATCGGCCCAACCAAATATGCCAGAAGAAGGTATATACCGCTATTATGCGCCCCTAATTACTAAGCGTAAAAGAAACCTTTAGAACAGACACCAAGTTCCCACTTTAATGATAACCAATGCGGGTTGTCCGATTGTACCCCTGTTATGACTATACTTCTTTTTGAATGACCGGATCGGATACAGCCTTTAGAGAGAGAGAGAGAGTCAGCCATTCCACGTGCATTAATGAACGGTGAGTGTATTTGGTTGGTTGGTTGGTTGGTTGGCTGGCTCATTGGAGAGATTATGTGACACAAAACATGTAACAGCAGAGTTGCCCAAGAGGCACTTGTAGTGTCGAGGCTACGCCGGTGTTTGCATGGCCCTGCAAGGTTCCCATTCCGTGCAACCTATTCACACTTGTGAATAGGAACCCCCTACGACCGTTGCATTGGTTTGTCAGCGTGGATCCGCTTAAAATCGGATTCAGCATACTCGAAAACTCCTAAGTGTAAATTTTCATGCTTTCTTCCTGAAGTGAACATCTTTTTCACTAATCTACCGGACTACAAGTCATCAGAAGCTGAAAGCATTGTGCAAAAATTGATAGGGATATTTGATGACACAACGAGAATAACTGTTTGGTTAAAAAGATGTCGAACTGTAAAGTCCCAACATAACATCGTTGCATATGCTTTTGAAAAAACATATATATATAGTACATTCAATGAGTCTGTGAAGTCTAAATCTACAATATCATGGATGTCGAGTGTTTTTACATTACCTCGTTATTTTTAAACTTCGTAATGTGAAGGAGGCGGCCTTGATTAAAGAAATAACACTTTCATTAAACAGTGCTTCAGCGAATAGTGAAGTTTAGTCTTCCGCAATTAGTGTTTTGTTCTAAGTGTTTCGAATTTTGTCGATTACAAGTTGACTTTTTCTATCTTTAAACTTCATCAGAGTTTTTCTCCCCATCTCTCTAACCTAAATACGAACATTAAAATTACAACATCTAGAACAACACAACTATTTGGATTATATAGAGTGCATGCGTCGAGCGTGCGAGTCTTCCATGAGCAACCCAGCTACCTCAACACATTCATAACACTGCGTATAGCATGCAGACAACAACGGCTACACCCAGCGCATGCAACGTCGCTTCTTGAACATTGTCCGAGACAATGCAACAACAGTATTGCTCGGTCCCTGCTGAGCGGAGACATGCCCACTAGCTGACCTTGGACATTTGTTCACGGGCAAGAGTAAAGGTTTCGATTTCATCCTGGTCGTCATTCATCCAAGTGTCATCCTCTGTTTCGTCGGCTGTGATGTCGTCCAAATCGGGCGTCTTATAGAAAGCAAAATAGCGTTTAATTCGCACGGTGCTATTCGACGTACATATATTGTACTTCCCGGATATGCCGTCTACGCGTCACGTATGAATTGTAAAAAATTGGATAATTATAAAATTATAATAAGCAACAAGTTGACAATGTATGTAAGCTTCTGCATGCAGCTCAAAGAAGTTATCCGGCTAGACAAATATGAAAATTAATCAAACAATACTTAATTGTTCCACAAAGAAGAAACAATCCCAGCCACACTTTGGATATACAATATACCATAACATCAAATGTATATATATAGTCATCGGCAAATAAGAACTGATCTCCCTTCATTTAGGTATAATTTAGTTTCGTTACAAAACTAAATTCTTCTCGTCTAAACAATTTTACATCGGCTAGCTAGCTTTTGGGCTATGAGTGAGAACAACGAATCTCTGCCCGATAAAATCCTAAAAAATCAATAAACATTTGAGGGAGCAAAGTGGTTAAATATTTAAATAGGACGTAATCCTGGTATACCCTTTGGAAAACAATCAACTAATGGTTGCCCCAACCCATTTAGTCCAAAGTGTAGTGAATTTAGTCCAAGTAACAATGCGCAGCAAAGCAGTGAGACTGCAACTTCTAGTTACTGCCAGTTAGAATTCAATAAACACCCAATGGGTGCCAAATGAAAATACTGATAAGCAAGTAACATGTTTCGGCTATCCTTGATAGCGCTATGCCTGCATGTTTATTAGCATATCAGGAGATAAAATGAGCTACGTTAAGGGATTACATTCATTAGCGGTACGTCGTCGACTGAGACTTGGAAAAGTTGTGTAAGGCAAAGTTGGAGTAAAAGTACTCAAAGCAGACATTTTTCGCAATAATTAACACCTGAATATTGAATATCTAACTATTTAAAAAAATACATTATTTCTGTGAAGCTTACTCATGGGGAAGCATAGTTTCTAATCTATAAAGGTACATTTAGTACCATAGATGTCGGATTGCATACTCACAGTTTGCTTCAAAATAGCACCAATCCGTCAGCTCACATCATGGGAGGAAAATTGTTTTCCTCTGCATGTAGTTTAGATAACTATTTATGTTATTTTGATTAGAAAACTGGAATGTATTTCTGTTAATCCATTTTAAGGTAGTAGATTGATTAGTCTGTAAGCTTATTTTTGTACAAATCCGCTATAAAATTTCAAATCAACCAATCAGATTAACTGTGGTGCCTGGAGACTTCAAAAGCTGTCTTCCTTGGTTGAACTAATCGAGAAAAATATCTATAATAATGGTGGTCTATTTAATCTACATGTTACACGGACGCATTTCTCTATTGTACTTTATGACATTTC
Source organism: Nematoplana nigrocapitula (assembly GCA_032274565.1). Taxonomy (NCBI): domain Eukaryota; kingdom Metazoa; phylum Platyhelminthes; order Proseriata; family Nematoplanidae; genus Nematoplana; species Nematoplana nigrocapitula. The sequence goes on from JAUYWV010108641.1 coordinate 5,073, forward strand.
CACAATGATCATCTGCTTCGCTCGTTCGCTGAACTGCTATCTGTTTTAGTTGTATTTCGTCATGATCTCAGTGTTCCAGATGTTGTTGCAAGCTTGTTGAAAACCATGGCAACGTAATCAGGCACATGTACGTGTACATCTGAATAACTGCAATAGTGCTTTAATAAGAGGTACAAATCGACATATAAATTTCTATTTGAGTAGTAGAATTCTGCTTACCCAATCAAGCGTTTGATCGTTTTCTCTTTGACTGTCCCATAGCTGATTCAAACAGCGTAAGGTGGTGTCTCTTGACATGAATGACGTGAAGAGATACTGAAATTGTAAGAAGATATTATACACACCATTAAACTTTGACTGGGAGTTATGCGCATAGATATAGATTCTACAGGAATAGATAGAAGTGCCCCTATGCAGTCGCCTTCTCGTGGCGGGAGTGCCCTGCTCCGGCAGGCAAAGTGCTGCATTCCCTGGATCCTTCTACGTTTTTCTCTATCCTCTCTCTGTTTTCCTTCTTTCTCCTTACTCTCTTTCTCTCATCTATTTTTTCTCTTTCTTTCGTCCGAATTCGGAGGTAAAAACAGTTGCTGATTGACTGCTGTATTTTACCGGAACACGCATTATGCATATTAAGCTAAAACTCTCCGTCTGTACTAAATAATGACCAAAAACGCTTTCTGCTGCACTAATACACCTGTAACATTGGAACAAGATCTGCATAAGATGAAAGGATTCTGATTTATCCGTTTAACCGGTCTATTTTTTAGCGGCACTTTTGTTGTAGATGAATAAAACGTTGAAGCGCGCTCACTCGCAATTTAGTCTGGCAGTGACGCTTTTCCGGCGTTCGTCTAATTGACACATTTTTAGGAGCCAATTATTATTTTCTTCACTCATAGAAAAACAAAACTTTATTTGCTGTTTTCACTGGGTTAACTGCATCCAAAATTTATCCTTTTTTATATCGACCCCGCTGCAACTATAACCTCCACCGGGGAATCTGTTTGTTTGCCAATGATTTTCTATAATAGATTACACCCCTCAAGGGTTGAAATCCACTTTTTTGTCAATTTCATCGAGTATCTTGCTATATAGAAAATATTGATAGTTTTCAGTTCAACCAGAAGTTTGGCCGCCAATTTGTTTTTACACGGCCGCCGTGGGGTTAAAACTACTCGATAAAATTGGAAAACAAATTCCCCACAGGGGAGGGTTTCATTTCACAGGCCCATGAACTATTTTGTACGGTACATTTCCATTTTCTGTATATACAGTATGTGAAAAATAGAATTGTGTGCAGATCAGTTCTTCTGTGTGTGAGCCATGTAAAATAGCACTCCTTGAGCTGGGCTAAATATGCCAGAAAGATATTCATACAGTTTATACGATTTGCAAAACTGAGCGGTGGGTGAATATGACAGCGACAGAAATTGAAAATATCAATCATGCAGCTACCGACAACGCTGGTTTACTGGGAAGTTTCACAACATGGATAAATTCACTGAGAACTTCGCGAAAGCAGCAAGCTATTATAGTGACTCTGAGGGGAATCATTGAGTATCCGAGCAAGTCAATGAGAGATTTTACCAAGAAGTGTACTTCACACAAAGACCTTGACATGAAGTTCGGTGGTCGGTGGTCTGAGGAGAGTTCAACAAGACTACTCGACTCCTCAAGACAGAACGAAGAAATGTGAAACATGTCTGCCACTGAATGCGTCTGGTCACTATAGTGATTTCCTACTCCCCACTCCCCCAACCCTTGGACTACAACGACGTATGAGACGTTGTTTCAAACGATATTAACAAGAAACATCATAATAGCCTCAATTCAATTTAGTCTAGGATGCTGTCTGAGGTGATGGCTAAGCGCACCTGGAGGCTGCAATAGAAAATAATGGCACTTTCATTAAATAGTTTTGTGCACAGTGCATTCTGCTGGATTTTTTTTGTCCATTCGGGGGTAAAGAAAGGAAAGCTGAGAGGGGTGGTGTGAAATTAAATCTTCTACTACTACTCACTCTTACACGCTACAGACACGAAATAGGGAGGAAAGCCCCGCCTGGGATTAGGCAAACAGTGTGATAAATGAGAAAATAGCAGAAATTGCCAAATTGTCGAGCTCGATCGGCCCCTATCATATAGGGAAAGTGCCACACTGATTTTAAGCAGACAGTGTGATAAATGAGAGAATAAGTCTTATGAAAATTGATGCTATTTTGTTTTTTCACAAACAACAGATCGATGAACGCGTGCATAATCCCCATATATTTATTGCTAAAAATTGTGCAAACCTACTGAATTCTCCAATATACATATTTAAAGGCAGGTAGGGGGATATATTTGGCACAATGTCACTGACAGTTTTCGTAAATATTGGAGAAATGTGTGGAAAATTTCCCGCATTGCCCAAAAGAATATTTGGAAAGAATGTAAACTTCAATCTATAAATGTCCCCAGTGATTTCTCTGATGGAAATTAGGGACGCGGTTAAAACTTGTTCAACTAGTCAACTCTTCTACGCCGGCAAATTTGAATAATTTATAAATCTCCCGGTCCCTCGCCTCATTGAAAAGCTTTCCTGCCGCCAGCGACCGGGGCTGTCTGCAACGCGCAAAGTTCGCCACCTATAATATAATCTACCATAGCATACTGTCTATCTTGCCCGATTTCCTGTATGTCCCAAGTCGAGTTGGCACGGGCATTGGCTTAGCCGGTGCTCCCATTTACCAAATATTAGCTATTGGCGAGTTATATATTCAGTCGGAACAGCGAAAAACAAAACAAAGTCAAGTGTGAAAAACTCGACTACAAAACATGTGGTGGGTGTTGGAGATTACAAGTAAATTTTGTAAATGCACAAAGTTCACATTCAAACAGCCCTGCTGACAAAATTTTATCATTATTGAGTAAGCAGATTCGAATATAGGCCTAAGCCACTTTTACCGGTGTCAGAAACTCTGATAATATTTACAGTATATAATTTTCAATGTAAAAACCTTTAAGACATGGTTATCGATTTCGGCGAAAATTATCGGTAATATCTAAAAGAATGAGTAATTTTAAAACCCACACTAAAATAGTTATTCTGTAATGAATTAAAAAATACAGAACACAGCACATTTCTTTATAGAGCCAACGGTTTGCGGTGTAGATCCCTTTGATGTCATATAGGTGATTACATAAATGAAACGCTTGCATTTATGTACTGGTAATTTGTCCCGTTGTGGTAATAAAATCAGCGTGTACAGATATTACATAATCCTCGAAGCTTAAGTTTACTTGTCGTCTACACTATGTAATTGTATGGTGATTTTATGATATAATATTTTCCCAATTCTCTTCATTTTCATACAGAACTATTTGTGTTATGTTAAAATTTATAGCTCCAGGGCACTAACACAGAAACGCAACACACTATAATACGGTAAGTATATAAGTGCCCAAATCACCCTCGATCATCTGTACCAATGCTATCATCACCATCCTATGACGGTAATTTTACCAGTGCAATTCTCAGGAAATATTTTTTTATTAATTATTATTTTTTAACCGTTGCTAAAATATTTTTGACTACCTTTACTAGTGAAAATCGTGTTATTTGGGACGGGAGAATAAATATACGTCTGCTAATATTGCATTTCCATTGCATGTATGTGACATTAAAAGGCTTTGTTTCTCTACTTCTTAAACAGCGCTATAACATGCTTTTATTTGCATACTACTAGAAGTAGTATATCCTGGAAATCATGTATAATGATCTGATGGTACATGAAAGACTAGAGCGATTTTCAGTCTCACGGTCCCCAGCGTTACCTGTAAGATCCGTCATCAGCCCAAACAAACCCTTTCGAGTCGCTAAGCACTCCATTGACACAGCTGTCAACCAGGGGCGAGGAAATTTTATCATAGCTCGAGCCGGGACTTGACCCCACCAACCTCACCACGGCAGTCGACCGCTCAACCCACTGAGTCACCTCGTCCCGAATATTGAATTACTGTTACACATTTGCACAGAAATGAGTGCGCAACCCGGTTGCCGATGAGTGCTTGTGATTGCACCTATAGAAAAATATTATATGCTTACTTTCAATATATTCACTAAATAAATTGCATGTTGTCGTAGAAATGTATATTTTCTCGATGAAATGATGTTAACAAATATTTTCTATTCCATAGCAATTACATTGTTCTATACTTACTCTGTCATTTTTATTATGCAAGGCAATAGCATTCGGAATGATACCTGCTGTTTTCTCTCTGGTGATGTTCGTCACATCTGCAATTGCTATTTTTATCTGAAAAACAGGAAAGACAAACCCTTCATTTATTTGTGTAATAATTATGATTTTAGGAGCTCGTTGATTTAACTGTATATTTGCTGCTAAATTTAAAGTATCGCAACCTTTTTTCTAAATATACGGGCAGGTGAGCAAACAGGTCCACTAGCTGGCAATAACATTAGATATTTTCTCTACCCCTTGCGCATCTGACCAACAAGGACCCGAACGATCTATTGTTATCTCATCTTTTGCAGGGGCACCTGCTGTTTAGTTGGTAAATCACACGTGCTGCATTGCACAGACCTCCTCGTCTGAGTGCACGGTCCAGTGTTGTGATATCGATTGCCGCTATTTTACTTCGCTAGAGAATCATTCTTATTTCTCGACTAAATTAAGCTCCCTTTATTCGAGTCAAAAAGCTTTAGGAGCTGCTAATTTAAGAGCTCCTATTTAGCAGTGTTTAATGAAACAGTCTTTAGGAGTACCATACTCTAAATATAGGAGCTCCTTAGTGGTACGCTTTATGAAACACCATTGTGCGTTTTATGACTAATCTGATATCTATGCGTTCTAGTTGATTAGTAAAAAAATATAAGAGAAATGATTCAGTTTAATAAATCATAATCATTCCGTTGATAGTGTTAGGCGTAAATTTGTATTATGTAGATAGATTAGATTATTATTAATCATAATTGTCTTCAGCGAACGATATTTGCATCTTGCTTTGTCAATAAAGATAAATAAATATAACACATTTTTTATCACTAAGCATTGTTTTTGTGATTTGATTGATCAGAGCCAGTCAAATGCAATTAAAACGGGATATATGCGTGGCTAATTTTTGATTGCAATCGGATCAATTTAGTTAAACAAACTGTGTTAAGATTGTTTCTATATAAATGTGACTGTCTCACTGTACATGCCGTAAATACCTCAATCCAGTGCTCTATAGATTGGGCTTAATTTCATCTACATACAGTTATATCAAATATGGCATTCATACTGGATTACATTACGTAATAATCCTGTTTATATTCTGCGTGTAATATTATTTTTATTGTTCACTCGTACCGTCTTTTAATGAGTGTTCAGGAGTAAATTGAACAGTTTACTTTCTCGGGCATATTCTTGTTGTGCGTACAGTTGTATCTCTCTTCTCTTTTATTGCTACTCAAGTGTTCTGTTTTAATGCAATTTTTACAATTTTATAACACATGAATAATATTACGGTAATTTTGATCGAGCACCGGAAGTTATTGTACACGCATTGTGTCAGTCGGCTAAATTAGTCATGAAAGAAGAGAGCGTCTACTTGACGTATGTCCGCCCCCCCCCCCAGCCCCGCCGGGACCTCCATTCAATAAACCACACACACACCCATATGGCCATATATGGTTACTGTAACTGCCTGTCTGACGCAATGCGCGCGTGCCTGGTGACTACTATACTGCTCCTGACTGATTGCCTGTTCTGCATAGAGTGTTGTGGTTGTGGTTGTGAGCACCCTAACCCAGGGTACACACGATGCGGTTTTTGTCGTGTGACTTTCAGTACAATTATCTGTACGATTTTCTAAAATCGTAACTACCTGACACACGATGCGATATTAGGCACGATTTTCAAGGCGGTATTTATAAATTATTTCTTTAAATATGTATCTCTTGAAGAGAAAGAGAAAAATTGAAGTAGCATTTTTTAAGTCAGCGCAAACAACGAAGCTGTTGAGTTCGCCAATAGATCGCAGAAAGAGATAAAAATGGAGCGTTAAGTTCTCAAGAAATATTAAAGGATTTATAAATGTTCACGATCCATTTAATTACAAGCGATATCTGATGAGGAATGATGCCCAGTTTATTTTTTGTTGAATGAATAGACGGAGAATATTTTGCAGATTGACACCAACATGAGGACGGCAATATCCCCCAGACAAAGACTAGCAGTCACATTAAGATATCTGACTGCAGGTAACCAAACATCAAATTGTTTTTTTTCGTGTTTCAAAGGTACAAAAAATCATTTTCAGGAGAAACCGTTCAAAATGTGGAATGCCAGAAAAGAACTTCTCGTCAACCTTTAGGAAGAATCATACCGGAAGTCTGTCTGGTTATTGGCATATTATAACTGCAAGCTACATAAATATTGAACATTCAATATGCGATTTACTGTTGTTGAATCGCATGAAAGATCGTATTGTGTGTACCCTTCTTAAGGAAGTAGTATATAGTATATGTATATATTCGGATTTAGTAGACCACATCCCTGCGGAAGATTTGTGTATTTTGTCTATGTCGCACTGTAGGGATGTCCGAAATGATAATCCTAATTGGCAAAATGTGATGTTGTTCTGCAAAGAGGGGGTGATTACATTGGATACCCTATATTTCTCGTCTTTTTCGATTCAGAGAATCTCTATTTCTACTACCCATTCAAGATTAAACTATCAAATAATTCCTGTACTGGTGACAGCTGAAAGTTCGAATTGATATTCGGTAACTTTTCTGGAAATTATACAACTTAAATAAAACAAAAAGCTATAGACAAACAAGGAACACTTCCCGCCTAGTGATACACATACGGTTCGGTATACATAATTATAGTATAAACAATTGCAACTTTTAATATTTTCTCCTATAATCACAACTGACAGCTGAATAATGAAACAAAGGACACCAGAATACAATACCTCTGCGATTGCCGTTCTGACATTTTACTCCTAAATGAGGCAGAACAAAATTATAGGACATATTGACTTATATTAGTGTTCCTACTATTCGAATGCCGCTGGCATATGTCAATGTTTGCTTTTTCTATCGACAGTCTCTATGCGTGATAGATTACTGGGGAAAGAAACGACAACATGAAAAATATTTTCCCAAAATGACATACCAGTTTTCGTTTGTTGGCAATCTTTGCATAAAAGCAGAAATAGTTTGTCGATGCGTAAAGCGTTCCTTGGAAGAGAATTTCATCGACTAGGGCGCAGGAAAAAGCTGAAAGTAGCAAAGCTTTGATTAGAAGAATGCTAACTGTCTGCGATAACAAAGGGTATATGGACGGAGAACAATACTGTAGACAACTGCAAAATTCTTTTGAAACTTACTATGGAAACAGATTAACTGTAATCAATCAAATTAAATGTAATCATGCATGTTTATTAGAGCATCGATAGTGCTATGAAATTTTCTGAAATCAAACTGTTTAATATATAAAATATCATTTGCTTCTATATGAGTAATTAAGTCTTCATGTAATTTTTTCTCACAAATTTTATTGAATGTGCTTAGTAATGAAATTGGTCTATAGTTGAGTGAATCTGAATGTGATCCATTTTTAAATATTGGTATGATTTTGGCAATTTTCAAGCAATCTGGATATATTTGACTTTCTA
>JAUYWV010108652.1:0-12740 GCA_032274565.1 Nematoplana nigrocapitula
GCCATGGTAGCTACGATGGTCTGATCACTGGGAAACCTTGACTATGACTTGCCCAGTAAAATTCTGCATCGAATGGTCTCTTAGTCGGGATGATAGCATTAAAAATGTAGAAGAAGATAAGAGAGCGCACACACATATCGAAGGCCTACTATATTTATAAGTAGATTTGTAAATAATAATTCATAGACGTATAAATATTTCAATCACAGGTGTTTAGTTTATCTGATTCAGAGACATAATAATTTTGTAGAAAAACTTGATAACTATATAGTGATAGTAAATGTGGAATGGCATAGGACTAGGGCTGTATATATCCTACAATTGAATACTAAATTATTTCTAGAGGTTTAGTCTATCAATGTTTCTGTTTTACCAAATACGCTAGAAAGCAGCAACTGTTGGTGTATTTAACCTAATTTATGGTGGAATAACGTTAAAATGAATTACTTAATATATGAACATGCTTTTACGTGACTATACCAAATACCTCCCCTTGTATGATCATATTAAATCTATGTCATTAGTGATTAATTTCCTAATACAATGATAGAACACATAGTCGTTTTATTTTCATCATCTATTCGGCATTTTGTAAAAATTAACCGAAAATAAATATTAACACTTTGTGATTTTTTGCCTACCAAACAAACTGCCCCAAAAATATTTTGGCACGCGTGTCTACTCAATAGTTCATGAATCCTCTTTGAAATAAGTACAATCCTTTGTTACCGGTGAAAGTTTCTGCTGCGAACCCCAAATAAATCACCGGGTAAAAATTTCGTCGGTGAATATAATTGCAACCGGTAAATCCATGAAACAGGCCCCTGGTGTTAAGATTTTAAACGATTTACACACTCAAATTTGTTACGTAACATACTTAAGTCACTTTGTTTTGGCAATAGTATATAGCTAAACTCGAGCTCACACCGCTTGCATCAATCATGGTGTACACTATCTGGAGAGCGAAATGCACAAATTGATATGGTAAAATAACACGAGCTACAGTACTGTATGTGCAAACCCGCAGCGGCTGTTCATAGGAGTGATTTTGGGGCGAATACGTCTACACTATCAGAAGCAACAATAGAAAATATCTAAAGATCGGAGTGGGGAAAGTGATCACTCATCAGCGGATCATGTCTTGGGCGAAGAATGTTGTGCTGGGTTGTTGTTATATACTGTATATGCGCATCTTGAGGTCTTGACTGTTAAGGGCTCGAGATGGTGATCACATAGAGATATTAAGAATTCGCGAATGAACTTTATGTTCTCATTTACATGTTATATCTATACGCAGATTTATGTCAAGTTTCGTTTTATGTAAACAAAAAATAAAAGTATAAATCTTCATAATCTTTACTTCTTACTGTGACACAAAATAAGTATATATATATATATATCTGCGTATATCTGTTTGCGTCCAATCTGTTTTGAATTCTAAATAACACCGTGTAGCCATCCATCGAAAAAGCGCCCCATACCATTGCACATTGCATGTGCACAAATTTCTTGGGAACGCAGCCGGGTCAGCGAACGCTTCTGTGCACTGAACTGTCTGAAACAAAACTTTGATCCATCGGCTAACACCATACTTTCTGTCATCTTCTCACACGCCAGGTTGACTTGTGCTCTCGCTTATCCAATTCCTTTGAACTTTTTAGAGGCTACTGCCACATAGCTGTCTTGCTAGAATAACTGAATAATACTCCATAAGAGCGGCTTGCAGCATTCGATTTCTGACTGTTTTTCTTTCTGTATCAAGTTCCAAGATTCAAGTGTTACTTTATATCCTGGCAGTTGAATGAAAAGGGTTATGGGAAGTGGTTTGAACAATTCTTTCATCTCAAAAAGATATACGTACGTATGTCTATACCAGGTACTTCCTTTTTCCCATGTGTGCATGCCTACATGTATAATGGCGATTAAGGAAAATGCAGTCCTTAAAATGAATCTGAAAACAATACAACAACCAGCAAGACTTGGAAGAAGAAACATACGGAGGATTGTGCAACGACATCAAATGTATAACTCGGGAAAGGGAGAAAGAAACAATCCGAAGACATGCAAGGAAAGGTTGTCAGAAAATTGTCTATTTTATCGAAGAATGATGGTAATTAAAGCAAAAGGAATATACAGCAAAAATCTGTAGGAGCAAAGGACAAATCTGATGGGAAGATCTGAGGGTAGGAGAAAAGACACATCTGATGGTAAGATCTGAGTGCAGGAGAAAAGACAAATGTGATGGGAAGATCTGAGGGCTGACAGAAATGCTTTCTATTGAATGATATATAGATGCGCGGAGATTGAAAGCCGTAAGAATGAAAACAACGTGAATGAATCTTTTGGCCTCTACAAAGTAATCTCTTGAAGCACACTGATATTGACCCTACAGGAACAGAGCCAGACATTCTATACCTAGGGAAGATTGATGCAGTTATTTTTAAAATACAGTAAAGGGTAAACCGCAAGGTATTAATTGATGGGATTCCTACTGAGATGAGTTAAGCAGAAGGGGATAGTCGTGTCAAATGTTTCATAAGCTTTGCAATATGTAAAGAAAGACGAGAAGACGGTCAAAGACTGTAGAGAGAGAGAGAGAAGAGAAATATTTGAATCTATTTTAATGACTCACAGCATGAATGCCACAGTCATATAGTATTACCTAGTCAAACACCGCAGTCCATAGATAACTGCTGATATAGTGAACTAACGGATCTTCAAGGGATAAAACGTAGCTCTCCAGCCCTTTCAATTAAACAAATCACTTTTGAATGTGCTCGCTCACATGAGAAGAAGAAGTTGATTAAGGTTTACCTCTAGGTTTTACACTGTGTTGTGCATTTTCGCATGGGCAGCTGTTTTGGCTGTTTACAATGCATCTTTTCCATTTGCCTTTCGAACCGCAAAACACCCAGTTGTTGTCCATCACTTCATTGCGATTTGGTAAGCGAATACCACTGCTAACTACAAAATAGAAATATAATATAGGTGAAGTCAATTTTAGATTTAAAACTTCCATAAAGTTTTGAAAAGTTTTTAAGTGTAACTTTGACCTCACGAAAAGTTTTATTTTTATTTTTTAAAACTTTTACTAGTTTTAAAACCATATTTAAAACTTTTTGTGGTTTTAAATCTTATTTAACCAGTACGTTCGGCGTGGTCTAGAGTTAATTAGCATGTCAGCTGACTTAGAGTTCAGTCTATGTTTATAGAGCTGCCAAGTCGATTGTAATGCAGGAGTAGTACTGTTTATTTGCCATTAAAAAGTTCAATACTCTCTCGATTAGTCTCATTGAGCCTCTTCTTGTTTCCTCATAGACTTTTTAAGGCCGGGTGCAGTTTGCCAGTCATTGGTGTTTATGCCATCGTGGCAGCGTATCGCCAGTTTGTCAGTGGTTACACAGGCGCGTAGCTAGGATTTTGTGACGGGGGAGGGTCAATGAAAAATTGTGAAAATCTTCCGACAGAGTATAAAATATTTCCGAAAAATTACACACATGCATGTATGAATTAATTATGCGAAATTTCCGACAAAACCCTGTCAGGGGGGGGGGGGTATCACCCCTTTGACCCCCCTTGGCTACGCGCCTGTTACAGATGGAATCCATGGTCTACTAGAAAAATGAAACTGATTGTATTGAATTACTGAAGTTTTTTCTTGTTCTTTTCACCAATTTTCGTGTTTATCTATGGATGAATGATTACTCACTATACCGTTGATATGACTTGTATTGGCAAATTTTACAGCCAACTGATTTAGAGAGAGAGAGAGAATAAACACAAAGAAATTAAATTAACTTACATGCGATAGTGATGCAAAACGCAACGATGAAAATATATGTGTTTCTCATTCTGAAATCAAAGCTCTAAAGCAAGATGCATTAGCGTGAATGTTTTGGTTCAAATTTTGAAGTATGTCATTTGAATTTGAATAAACGACAATGCTTATAAGGATATCAAATAATCGATTATTTAATCTGCAAAATACTTATTCACTTTAAAATTCAACAGTCACTCAGTGAATTGTCGGTTTATGGGAATAAGCAATTTCGGCTATTGCTCTCCTGACTAATATGAATGACTACATATGAAAAGGAACCAATATGTGACAAATAAGACCAAAGATTATAGGTCACTAACATTAATGCCATATAACTATTGATATTCTTGCCAAGATATTCCACCTATTTTCAGGGACCGCGCCAGGCTTTTCGTATTGGGGGCCTCAAGATTAAAAGAGCACCCTAGAAAAGGCACTCTTAAGTAAAACTATGGAAAATTGGAACCATGAATTGGTTTACTGAATTGACAACTCAATATGTACAGTATAGTATATACAGTATGTATATATACGATGCAAAAAATGGACTGTGGGCAAAATCAAAATAACTAGCTGTACAGTAGTTGAACATCCAGTCAGGTTTTATAAAAATTCACCATATAATCAGCTTTGCCACAGTTAACACTTCACTTATGAAAACGCACAATTCTATTGCAAAGTTTCGAGAGTCAATAAAAAGTTTTAAAAAGTCATGAATTGGCCATCGACGCACAACGTTTGAAAATGACACTATTAATATAGAGTGTAACAAAAAGGGCCGTTTCACAAATAACAAAAGTGTTTATTGTCCCAAATGTTACAAAATGAATTATAATTTACAAAAAATTGTTATATATAAAACAAGAAATTGTCTATGAAAATATGAAATTTGATTTTATATCTGAAATTGTCTATCGAATTACTGCCATAGATTCATTGTTTTTATATTTGAAACTTAATTCATAATAATAGTAAAACTTTGAACTAACGATTATAAATATTGTCAACATATGGAGGTAAACACACAAAACACCAGTTTGATTATTGAAACTCCACGTCGTAATGACTACAAAGCAACCACAATATACCAAATAATATGAACAGCATGTGTCGAAGACACTATTTCAGATAGAAGAGTACCTACGATTGTACAAGAGTATGGAAATGTGACAAGACAAAGTTTTGGGAGACAGGAAAATAGTGGAAGGCAGAAATCCGACACATTAAGATAGTTAATTCGAAATAACTCATAAGGGTAGAAATTGAAATTGACCCACACTTCAGCTGTCGAAAGTTTGTGGGAGAATGCAATAATCCAGCATGACTATTATGCCCGACCACATGTCTCACAAGCGACTAGAAACTTCATTGGTTCCAAGAATGCTGTCCTCCTTCTGCAAGCTCCTTATTCTCCTGACACAAATCTCTGTGACAGAATTATTTTCCAAAAACTTGAAATGGAAAGATACCAAATAAACATACCGACAGACAGAGAACTGTCTCTCCGATGCGATGATGATTAGGTGAGAATTTAAGAAGATGAGGGCCCACTACAAGGTTGTTGTTGTTGTTTTGCCCCGCTTCGTCTATCGACATTCTCGTTGGCCGGCGAAATTAAACGCGGCCAATTCTTTTCAGAAAGGCGAGAACCTTGGCGGGTTCGAAGTTTTGGATATCGGGGAGAGTAGGAAAGGGGGCCCCCAGGGTGTCACGACGATGCCTGGCGTGAATAAGACAGTTCATAAGAAGATGGTCACGGTCCTCTTCTTCAAGCCCACAGGCTTCGCACACTCCGCTGTCTCCTAGACCGATGCGCTTTCTGTATGATCTGAGAAGCATGCTGTGACCCGTCCTGAGTGCGGCTAGCGTGGTTCTTTCTCCACGGGTCATGCCTTTTTCCCATTTGGCACCTATCTTCCAGAGGCGATGATCTGTCCAAATTGGAGTCGGTTTCACGTACCGGATGGCGAACCCCTACACAAGGGGGCGAAGAGCTAAAAAAACGCCCTCCCTCAAAGAGAGGTTGGAACCTTGACGGGAGGTCGTCGATGAGAATGGCGAAGAGGGTGGGGGAGCGAACACAACCTTGGGAACACCTTTACGGAAAGAACGGTATTTGGAGATACTGCCGCCGAAAGTGACACGGGCTTTGCAGTCTGAGAGAAAGGAGGCGATCCACCTGGTGATGTGGGGAGGGGAGAAGAGTTTAGCGATGATGGCGTGCCTCCAAGCAACATCGAAAGCGGCGGAGAGATCGATGAATATATTCTCCGGTTGGACACAAACACTAAACCAAAATCTAAGATGATGCGTTCCAGTCATCTGTGAATTTCTAATTGCTGGATAATTTTGTTGACAGAGATGATAGTCGTATTTAACATGTAGGACGTCGATGTATAGACATCGTCCACTTAATTGACTGCCAGTTTCGAAAGCCCTGCTAGTTATTATAGAGAGATAGTCATGATTACATACTATGAATACTTCTCATTTATCAACTGTTAAAAAGAAAACACTTATTAAAATATAAATAACGATGTGTTAAGTGCAACTCTGTTATTTCAGTTAGTGTCAACTATAGCTTCACTCGTTTTCAAGTATAACGTGTAGCTTACAGTACTCAATATAAACAAATTGGACAGCATGCACCCCCCAAACATAAAAGTAGTATGACAAATGTCGTATCCAACTCACCTAAAATAGATTTAGGAATTCCCAGTTCTACGCCGTTTGCCATACTACTTATAAACACTAAATAAAACGAACAAATTCAAAATAATATAATGTTGGGCTCCCCTTTGCGTCTGTCATAAGTTAGTTTTTGCTTATACTCCCCTTCAGGTATAATAGATAATCACAACTTTTGCTTATTTACGACTTGTGATTATCATTATCTAATTTAGAATATTTTAACACTTTTTAACCTGCGTTAAAATTTAGGATGGAAAATTCCATTGTGCATTGTCCACATTTTAGGCTGTTTTTGTAGCAGTTGTTTGGAATTTGAAGAATTTAAAAATGTATACATTTCATTCTAGGATACTCTTTGTAACAACAATATGCCAATTTCATTTCTGGAAACATTTTACACAGTTATGTCATTTAATTTTTATAAATCATTGATATCCTCGGGTGTTCGTTGGAAAATACTTTTTAAAAATCTTATATTAGTTTTTCTTTTTCTGTCATTGAAATGTCACGTGCCTACTTTATGTTGTGGAGATCAGAATAAGCTGATTCACATAGGCAAACGTTTCGCTATCTTTTGACAAGATTAAATGAACTCAAATGAAGAAAGATTCCAATAATGTTTGCCTTCTTCTAGAGTGCAGCAATCATAATAATTTGGACAAGGTCTTTTTGGTATATCAACAAGCACTTTCGATTTTTTCCTAAAATTATAGAGGCTCTATTTATTCAAAATGAAGCCTAATTTAAACTTTAAGGGTTTATCAGTTTCTTACTGCACCAGATTATTTGTTTAATGTAGTATATTGTGCTAAGCCTCGGATATTTTTGCAGTGTTCATTTATATTAAATAATGTAAGTTTGATTTTTCCTCTGAAAATGGCTGAATAATGTAGTTCTAGTTTTTATTACTCTTAATTGAAAAACTGGATGGAGTCTGCTGTAATTGTTGGATAGAATAATATTCATTACAAAATTAGAATTTTTGTGTTTAGATACAATAAGATGCTTTATAAACCAAATTGTATGTCCCTATGACTGAACGCTTAAAAGCATACTGATTTTTTCATATGCAGATTCGTATTTACGATCATGACACAATGATGGCTGATGACTACATGGGTCATTGTATTCTCAATCTCCAAGACAGTTTGGAAACGTAAGTAACATTTGAAATATGTAATATAATAAACTAATCAACTTTCAGTTCTTATGAAATATAAATTTAGTAAGTCTTTGTTTATATTCCCATCTTTTTAGAGTTATTGTAATAAAAAATGAAAGTTAACATAAATATAAATTTGACAACAAATTGCGTTTAACAGACACTAGTAAGCATGGTCCACTCTTTTAATGTCAACGTAGCCTTGGATGGTAATTACGTCTTGTAACCCACTAAATACCCATTATAATTCTGGCTTTCCTGTACACTAGAGCCAGCGTTGGACAATTTTTAATGACTTTGCTAATTAATTTATCTATTTCTACTACTGTTAACAGAGGACCCAATGAAATACACGGATATACCTATCTCTAGGTATTTTTATATATTATATAATTATTTTATCGTGTCCGTCAGTATGACTTTCACTCTAGTACTGTCACAGAATCGTCTTTTCAGAATTTCAATATGGCCATTCTAAAAAGTTATAACCCATCGAGCTGTCTTGCAATCTAAGCCATCCTAATCCTAGACTCACTCAGCATAGCTATAGTTGCAAACTTGCAAACTGGTCTGTAACTGCTGCATGGTTGTGTACTAAACGTACACTAGGTATACGTAGACCTCACTTTCACAATTGGGGATGTAGTCTAGATTTATATTCCAAGTGAGAAAAAGTGTTTAAAAGTTTCATCTCAAGCAGGATAGCAACCAGAGAAATTTCTTAGGCCAATTTGTTTTTAAGATTTAAAAACTATAAAATCTGACGACGTCATATAACTCAAATTATTATCGATAAACAACCAGAAACGCATATTATGGAGTAAAAGGGTATTTGAAAATCATAAGCGATTGGCAAAAAATATCAATGAAGGTGATGTGAAAAATATAATATACTCCTACAATAGTTTGATAAAATATTTATTAGAATCTACCCTGATAGGAACCTGCGCGGGAAAATTTCATTGGATTTACGATCCACTTTATTGGCTATCAGTATAATAAGCTACTATGTGTGTGCTGCAGGACAACGTTTTTCGTAACTTTGGAGTGCAACAGCAGTATATTCCAGTATTTTGTTACGTTCAAGTTTGTCGTGTGTTACCAGGGTACATAATGACTAAAATTTTGTTTTCGTTTTATGTCTGTTGTGTTATTTCTTAAGAGAGAAATTTAATAATATTCGTTCACTGAAAAAGATATTATAGCAAATTATTACATCAAGGCATATTTTTTCGTCAGACATACTCCACAAATTAATGAGTATATAATTTCATCAGTTGACTGTTATAAATGGTTCCTAATGAAATAATGTTATTTGCAAAAATGGTTGCATATATCATGTGAAGTAAGTTTAGTTAATTTCAACTAAAACACATATGGGACACTATTTAATAGGTTTCAGTTTATGAACTACATGTATATTGTATATTATATGTAGCTCGTCTACGCCTAAATAGAACAAGATAGGGTGTCATTCGATTTCGAGATTTTTAGTCCATTAAAAGTGTAAAAGTATTTCATCAAAATGTTTACAAGATTCGAAGGTAAGAGTGTCAATGTCGAAGCTGTCTATAAGGGTATTATATAGAAATAAAATTATTGGTCTTCATTTTTAACAAGCCATAAAATCAATGGCGAACAGACAAATTTGCCAATATAATCACATAGGAATAAAGTAGAACGTTAATTCATGCATCGGTGAACAACAAAATGTGAAGACGTCAGCACTAAATTAGATGGAACTGGCGGAGAAATGAAATTAGCAACATGACGATCGAATGCAAATTCCAGTATTTTTTCTGATTTTGTTGTATACTGAAAACGTTTGACGAAATTTATAATAAATCCCGATATTTATATATTTCAAGAACTTTATTCTAGTTATAGTCAAAGTGAAAATAAAATGCCATTTTGATTACATTATGTAAAGTAATAATGCTAAAGTACAACTTTCGAAGCTAATGCATTTTACAAACCAGTTATGAATAGGGTCGTATAACCAACCATTTACCGTCTTTGATTGACCTTGAAGTGATATCATTAGATTTACATGGAAAGAAATGTTAGCATATTTAATCAAGAGAGTTTTATATTATTGTCTGAGTGATTGTGAAGACTTTATTATACGTTTGTGTTTGTCACGTTTATGTGATGATTAGATTATGTTTATCGTTTGTTAACTCATGTTGTTTATACGGTTGGCTATACGGTTGTACGGCTGGTTATACAACCGTCTTCATAACTGGTTTGTAAAATGCATTAGCGCCGTTTCATTGGAGACAGATATATTGAAAATGCGAAATTTAGAGGGTTGAAAGAAATCTTGCAGTTGTTTAGGTAAATATGTTGGATTTAAAAATCCTTTTATTTTGTCTTGTCATTCTGGAAAGCAAGTTGTCATCCTCAGGCCATTTTTTGAAGCAGCTAAAATGCTCCGATAAAATGAAAACCTTGGATATTTTCTAAAAAAATCTTTGAAAAAGTATTGGTTCTTTGTGCATTAAATGTTTTTAGAGGACTATTTATGGATGATATTGTATTTATATAATGAAGTTAATTCAATCTAGTTTTAACCACTTCTACTGTAGATACAAAAGTCGTAACTTTAGGTATGTTTGTATGCAAAGGATTCGCATTACTTAAAAATAATTAATCGTATTGAAATTACGTTCATATATTTTAAATAAAAATTTACGGAGTTTAAAGAGAAATAAGAGTATAAAGAGGTTGGTCAACATTTAATCTGAACATTTTTCGCTTATACATTAAGCACCATTGCAGGGTTTTACTGATTGTCAAGGCACAACACAAAACGTGAAAAGTTATTCAAAAGTAGAGGGACAAAAGTACATACAGCAATTAACAAATAATACGTTTAAACACATACGTATAGGAGAGCTGACTTCTTTGACTGGAGCCCCTGGAAACTAGATTTTACTGATTCCTGTTTGATGCAAACCTATTGACTACAGCCTTTACCTCCACCTTGGCAGCTGCGAATTATAGCGTCTGGCTAATGCTCACGTGATCTGACAGACGTCATGTGTGATACTTCAGATACTTCAGGGCATAGGAAGAGCATATAAGAAGAGGCATACAGAAAAGGGCAAATGAGAAGAGGCATATAGAAAAGGGCACATAAGATACACACTTACCACTTTATGTCTTGGGATGCAATTTTTGCTCATAATTTATTAAGTTGAAAAAGGCAATTTTTTATTAACAACAAAAGGGGACAGTGTTTATTTTTGCTTTTGTCCGTTAGGAAAAGGGGGCTTATAAAATGTAAAGTGAGGCACAGTTTCATATTTTGCCTCACTTCCCATCGTTTTGAGAGGGCACGGAGGCAAACTGCATCATTTGCCTCAACGTAGTCACGTCTTGTTTTCATATATCATATCCCGTTCCCTCCCACACCTATCAAGATTGATTATCAAGTGAAAATATTATTTAGTTAAAGCCCGAAACGCCTTCCGCTCTCCCCGATAGATGTAAACCTTTTCGACAGTGATTTATGCGGTGAACAATTTGTCAGATGTTTTCATAATACAGAAAATCTAGTTGAAGTTTAGGACGATAGCGGCACTATTGTATATGAATATATGATTGTAGCGAAGCGCTATGCTGTACAGGTCCCGGCATGGGATTGGAGTCGTGATCAAGAGGCGAAACTCCAACACCCCATGTTAATCAGTTGATGATGTCGCCTTCGTCCGCAGCCGTTGAGACTGTTCCGTAAATCTCTGGGGAAATAACTTAGTCACAACGCAAAATCCAGTCTCAAATATTCCGCCTCATACCAGATATATGTTAACAGCATATGAATACTGATTTTATCAATATTATCATCTGATAATCGCCTGCTCTTCTGATAGATGAATTGTGCCAGATATCGTCTGTGAGTATCATATCAGCCTTTTGCCTCTCACAATTACAGTTGCGTGCCTAACCGATTATTATCAGTCGTGTCATTTTACGTCTTGTCGATTATCTTTGATCTATCACTGTACCCAGATGTCCATCTAATAATACACAGATTGACAAACGCGCGGGTGGAGTTCTAAACTAGATTTCGGACAGGCGCCTGAATTGCTATTATTTCACACACGTTAGATTAGAGAGAGAGTGTGTCAATCGACAATATCAGTTGTCTCGCACTCTCTAATATAGAACGTGTAAAATTCGAGCAATGGCGTCTGCCCGAAAACCAGATCAGAACACCGCCAGTTTGTCAATCTAGTTAATATGTGTATTATTAGATCGATATCTATGACTGTTATACTTATGCCAGGTTTGTGCGGATCGTTGAAAATCTTTTTTAGTTTTTACCTTTTTAAAAAACATTTGAAAGTCTTAGGATTTTAGGCGTAATTGTGCATTTCTAACAGAAGCGACTGCTTCTTTCAACTTGAGCAATTAAAAAAATATTTAATGAAGAAGAGTCGCTGAGCCAAACTTGCAGATGCATCCAAAGAAAGAGGGGTTGACAAGCATCTTATTGTGAAGCCGAATGCAGTGAGACGGTCTGCCTTCAAATAACGAAATTGGACACTAAAAAAAACTGACTGATTTTGAATGTGTCTCGTCGATTTCTGAGACATTATTTCTTGTAAACTTTATTCTAACCTCGTAGATTTCTGAATAACATTCACTTGTACATTCTCAAATTAATTGACTGAGGCTTAGTATTGTAGGATAATAAATAAATGTTGATACATACTTTAAATGGTTTTTGTTTACCAGTATATTTTTTGTTTAATTGAATTTGTCGTACCCATAACCGCACGAACCCTGTTATGTGTACAGGTATGCTGGTTATCTTAGGTAATAAAATATTCGATCTATAGTATAATTCACAAATTCTTTAAAACAATATAAATATACATGGTAAAATCCTGTTTTTTTACTTCAAAATATAATACGCATATCAACGGTGGGTCTCCCTCCTCAGTAAATGAGAGGTATTGAACCTGACGGCTCTATGGGAAGTACCCGCCCAGTAAAACCGTAAAGTCCCACTAACGACCCAGAATAGCGGTCTCCAGCTTTGTCAGTCTCTTGCGCTTT